>CM040933.1:2771798-2841798 GCA_023029165.1 Gobiocypris rarus
CCTACTCTTCACACACACACACCTACCCCCTAAACCTACTCTTCACACACACACACACACACACACACACACTACCCTTTAAACCTACTCTTCACACACACACACACACACACACACACACACACATACCCCTATACCTACTCTTCACACACACACACACACACACACACACCTACCCCCTAAACCTACTCTTCACACACACACACACACACACACCTACCCCCTATACCTACTCTTCACACACACACACACCTACCCCCTAAACCTACTCTTCACACACACACACACACACACACACACACACCTACCCCCTAAACCTACTCTTCACACACACACACACCTACCCCCTAAACCTACTCTTCACACACACACACATGCACACACATTTGCAGCGCCATCATGCGGCCGTGACGGGTGTTGTCGGGATTTTCTCACTCTGTTCTGAATATCTCTCGTTCGCTGAGAGATTAGATTTTATTTTATTCAAATAATCGCAACCTCTTACCGTGACTGTTTTTGCATTCGCTGCGTTGAGTGTGTGCAGAATCATCAGCATGACGTGTTCAATCATGGATCGTAGCTGAAAGCACAATCAAATTAGCCGACACACACATTCAGCGGAGAAGCATAGAAGCGTAAAGTGCTCCGTCTGGGATTACTCTTACATTTTATTTATTAAACTCCCACATGAAAAAATACTATAGTATATTATAGTAAAATTACTCTAGTAAATACTATAGTGTTTTTGAACCGCACTATAGTAAATATACTACAGTAAATTAACAAAGTGTAGTAAATACTATAATATACTACAATTTACTGTAGTATATTTACTATAGTATGGTTCAAAAACACTATAGTATTTACTAGAGTAATTTTACTATAATATACTACAATTTACTGTAGTATATTTACTATAGTATGGTTCAAAAACACTATAGTATATACTAGAGTCATTTTACTGTAATTTTACTATAATATACTACAATTTACTGTAGTATATTTACTATATAGTTCAAAAACACTATAGTATTTACTATAGTAATTTTACCTATAATATACTACAATTTACTGTAGTTTATTTACTATAGTATGGTTCAAAACACTATAGTATTTACTAGAGTAATTTTACCTATAATATACTACAATTTACTGTAGTATATTTACTATAGTATGGTTCAAAACACTATAATATTTACTAGAGTAATTTTACTGTAATTTTACTATAATATACTACAATTTACTGTAGTATATTTACTATACTATGGTTCAAAAACACTATAGTATTTACTATAGTAATTTTACTGTAATTTTACTATAATATACTACCATTTACTGTAGTATATTTACTATAGTATGGTTCAAAAACACTATAGTATTTACTAGAGTAATTTTACCTATAATATACTACAATTTACTGTAGTATATTTACCATAGTATGGTTCAAAAACACTATAATATTTACTAGAGTAATTTTACTGTAATTTTACTATAATATACTACAATTTACTGTAGTTTATTTACTATAGTATGGTTCAAAACACTATAGTATTTACTAGATTAATTTTACTGTAATTTTACTATAATATACTACAATTTACTGTAGTATATTTACTATACTATGGTTCAAAAACACTATAGTATTTACTAGAGTAATTTTACTGTAATTTTACTATAATATACTACAATTTACTGTAGTATATTTACTATAGTATGGTTCAAAAACACTATAGTATTTACTAGAGTAATTTTACCTATAATATACTACAATTTACTGTAGTATATTTACTATAGTATGGTTCAAAAACACTATAATATTTACTAGAGTAATTTTACTGTAATTTTACTATAATATACTACAATTTACTGTAGTATATTTACTATACTATGGTTCAAAAACACTATAGTATTTACTAGAGTAATTTTACTGTAATTTTACTATAATATACTACAATTTACTGTAGTATATTTACTATAGTATGGTTCAAAAACACTATAGTATTTACTAGAGTAATTTTACTATAATATACTACAATTTACTGTAGTATATTTACTATAGTATGGTTCAAAAACACTATAGTATTTACTAGAGTAATTTTACTGTAATTTTACTATAATATACTACAATTTATTGTAGTATATTTACTATACTATGGTTAAAAACACTATAGTATTTACTAGAGTAATTTTACTGTAATTTTACTATAATATACTACAATTTACTGTAGTATATTTACTATAGTATGGTTCAAAAACACTATAGTATTTACTAGAGTAATTTTACTATAATATACTACAATTTACTGTGGTATATTTACTATAGTATGGTTCAAAAACACTATAGTATTTACTAGAGTAATTTTACTGTAATTTTACTATAATATACTACAATTTACTGTAGTATATTTACTATAGTATGGTTCAAAAACACTATAGTATTTACTAGAGTAATTTTACTGTAATTTTACTATAATATACTACAATTTACTGTAGTATATTTACTATAGTATGGTTCAAAACACTATAGTATTTACTAGAGTAATTTTACTATAATATACTACAATTTACTGTGGTATATTTACTATAGTATGGTTCAAAAACACTATAGTATTTACTAGAGTAATTTTACCTATAATATACTACAATTTACTGTAGTATATTTACTATAGTATGGTTCAAAAACACTATAGTATTTACTAGAGTAATTTTACCTATAATATACTACAATTTACTGTAGTATATTTACTATAGTATGGTTCAAAACACTATAATATTTACTAGAGTAATTTTACTGTAATTTTACTATAATATACTACAATTTACTGTAGTTTATTTACTATAGTATGGTTCAAAAACACTATAGTATTTACTAGAGTAATTTTACTGTAATTTTACTATAGTATACTACAATTTACTGTAGTATATTTACTATACTATGGTTAAAAACACTATAGTATTTACTAGAGTAATTTTACTGTAATTTTACTATAATATACTACAATTTACTGTAGTATATTTACTATAGTATGGTTCAAAAACACTATAGTATTTACTAGAGTAATTTTACCTATAATATACTACAATTTACTGTAGTATATTTACTATAGTATGGTTCAAAAACACTATAATATTTACTAGAGTAATTTTACTGTAATTTTACTATAATATACTACAATTTACTGTAGTATATTTACTATACTATGGTTCAAAAACACTATAGTATATACTAGAGTAATTTTACTGTAATTTTACTATAATATACTACAATTTACTGTAGTATATTTACTATACTATGGTTCAAAAACACTATAGTATTTACTAGAGTAATTTTACTATAATATACTACAATTTACTGTAGTATATTTACTATAGTATGGTTCAAAAACACTATAGTATTTACTAGAGTAATTTTACTGTAATTGTACTATAATATACTACAATTTATTGTAGTATATTTACTATGGTTCAGAAACACTATAGTATTTTTACTGTAAACACTAGAGTAATTTTACTGTAATTTTACTATAATATACTACAATTTACTGTAGTATATTTACTATAGTATGGTTCAAAAACACTATAGTATTTACTAGAGTAATTTTACTATAATATACTATAATATACTACAATTTACTGTAGTATATTTACTATACTATGGTTCAAAAACACTATAGTATTTACTAGAGTAATTTTACTGTAATTTTACTATAATATACTACAATTTACTGTAGTATATTTACTATAGTATGGTTCAAAAACACTATTGTATTTACTAGAGTAATTTTACTGTAATTTTACTATAATATACTACAATTTACTGTAGTATATTTACTATAGTATGGTTCAAAAACACTATAGTATTTACTAGAGTAATTTTACTGTAATTTTACTATAATATACTACAATTTACTGTAGTATATTTACTATAGTATGGTTCAAAAACACTATAGTATTTACTAGAGTAATTTTACTATAATATACTACAATTTACTGTGGTATATTTACTATAGTATGGTTCAAAAACACTATAGTATTTACTAGAGTAATTTTACTGTAATTTTACTATAATATACTACAATTTACTGTAGTATATTTACTATAGTATGGTTCAAAAACACTATAGTATTTACTAGAGTAATTTTACTGTAATTTTACTATAATATACTACAATTTACTGTAGTATATTTACTATAGTATGGTTCAAAAACACTATAGTATTTACTAGAGTAATTTTACTATAATATACTACAATTTACTGTGGTATATTTACTATAGTATGGTTCAAAAACACTATAGTATTTACTATAGTAATTTTACCTATAATATACTACAATTTACTGTAGTATATTTACTATAGTATGGTTCAAAAACACTATAGTATTTACTAGAGTAATTTTACCTATAATATACTACAATTTACTGTAGTATATTTACTATAGTATGGTTCAAAAACACTATAGTATTTACTAGAGTAATTTTACCTATAATATACTACAATTTACTGTAGTATATTTACCATAGTATGGTTCAAAAACACTATAATATTTACTAGAGTAATTTTACTGTAATTTTACTATAATATACTACAATTTACTGTAGTATATTTACTATAGTATGGTTCAAAAACACTATAGTATATACTAGAGTCATTTTACTGTAATTTTACTATAATATACTACAATTTACTGTAGTTTATTTACTATAGTATGGTTCAAAAACACTATAGTATTTACTAGAGTAATTTTACCTATAATATACTACAATTTACTGTAGTATATTTACTATAGTATGGTTCAAAACACTATAATATTTACTAGAGTAATTTTACTGTAATTTTACTATAATATACTACAATTTACTGTAGTTTATTTACTATAGTATGGTTCAAAACACTATAGTATTTACTAGATTAATTTTACTGTAATTTTACTATAATATACTACAATTTACTGTAGTATATTTACTATACTATGGTTCAAAAACACTATAGTATTTACTATAGTAATTTTACTGTAATTTTACTATAATATACTACCATTTACTGTAGTATATTTACTATAGTATGGTTCAAAAACACTATAGTATTTACTAGAGTAATTTTACCTATAATATACTACAATTTACTGTAGTATATTTACTATAGTATGGTTCAAAAACACTATAATATTTACTAGAGTAATTTTACTGTAATTTTACTATAATATACTACAATTTACTGTAGTATATTTACTATACTATGGTTCAAAAACACTATAGTATTTACTAGAGTAATTTTACTGTAATTTTACTATAATATACTACAATTTACTGTAGTTTATTTACTATAGTATGGTTCAAAAACACTATAGTATTTACTAGAGTAATTTTACTATAATATACTACAATTTACTGTAGTATATTTACTATAGTATGGTTCAAAAACACTATAGTATTTACTAGAGTAATTTTACTGTAATTTTACTATAATATACTACAATTTATTGTAGTATATTTACTATACTATGGTTAAAAACACTATAGTATTTACTAGAGTAATTTTACTGTAATTTTACTATAATATACTACAATTTACTGTAGTATATTTACTATAGTATGGTTCAAAAACACTATAGTATTTACTAGAGTAATTTTACTATAATATACTACAATTTACTGTGGTATATTTACTATAGTATGGTTCAAAAACACTATAGTATTTACTAGAGTAATTTTACTGTAATTTTACTATAATATACTACAATTTACTGTAGTATATTTACTATAGTATGGTTCAAAAACACTATAGTATTTACTAGAGTAATTTTACTGTAATTTTACTATAATATACTACAATTTACTGTAGTATATTTACTATAGTATGGTTCAAAAACACTATAGTATTTACTAGAGTAATTTTACTATAATATACTACAATTTACTGTGGTATATTTACTATAGTATGGTTCAAAAACACTATAGTATTTACTAGAGTAATTTTACCTATAATATACTACAATTTACTGTAGTTTATTTACTATAGTATGGTTCAAAACACTATAGTATTTACTAGAGTAATTTTACCTATAATATACTACAATTTACTGTAGTATATTTACTATAGTATGGTTCAAAAACACTATAATATTTACTAGAGTAATTTTACTGTAATTTTACTATAATATACTACAATTTACTGTAGTTTATTTACTATAGTATGGTTCAAAACACTATAGTATTTACTAGAGTAATTTTACTGTAATTTTACTATAGTATACTACAATTTACTGTAGTATATTTACTATACTATGGTTAAAAACACTATAGTATTTACTAGAGTAATTTTACTGTAATTTTACTATAATATACTACCATTTACTGTAGTATATTTACTATAGTATGGTTCAAAAACACTATAGTATTTACTAGAGTAATTTTACCTATAATATACTACAATTTACTGTAGTATATTTACCATAGTATGGTTCAAAAACACTATAATATTTACTAGAGTAATTTTACTGTAATTTTACTATAATATACTACCATTTACTGTAGTATATTTACTATACTATGGTTCAAAAACACTATAGTATATACTAGAGTAATTTTACTGTAATTTTACTATAATATACTACAATTTACTGTAGTATATTTACTATAGTATGGTTCAAAACACTATAGTATTTACTAGAGTAATTTTACTATAATATACTACAATTTACTGTAGTATATTTACTATAGTATGGTTCAAAAACACTATAGTATTTACTAGAGTAATTTTACTGTAATTGTACTATAATATACTACAATTTATTGTAGTATATTTACTATGGTTCAGAAACACTATAGTATTTTTACTGTAAACACTAGAGTAATTTTACTGTAATTTTACTATAATATACTACAATTTACTGTAGTATATTTACTATAGTATGGTTCAAAAACACTATAGTATTTACTAGAGTAATTTTACTATAATATACTATAGTATACTACAATTTACTGTAGTATATTTACTATACTATGGTTCAAAAACACTATAGTATTTACTAGAGTAATTTTACTGTAATTTTACTATAATATACTACAATTTACTGTAGTATATTTACTATAGTATGGTTCAAAAACACTATTGTATTTACTAGAGTAATTTTACTGTAATTTTACTATAATATACTACAATTTACTGTAGTATATTTACTATAGTATGGTTCAAAAACACTATAGTATTTACTAGAGTAATTTTACTATAATATACTACAATTTACTGTGGTATATTTACTATAGTATGGTTCAAAAACACTATAGTATTTACTAGAGTAATTTTACTGTAATTTTACTATAATATACTACAATTTACTGTAGTATATTTACTATAGTATGGTTCAAAAACACTATAGTATTTACTAGAGTAATTTTACTGTAATTTTACTATAATATACTACAATTTACAGTAGTATATTTACTATAGTATGGTTCAAAAACACTATAGTATTTACTAGAGTAATTTTACTATAATATACTACAATTTACTGTGGTATATTTACTATAGTATGGTTCAAAAACACTATAGTATTTACTAGAGTAATTTTACCTATAATATACTACAATTTACTGTAGTATATTTACTATAGTATGGTTCAAAAACACTATAGTATTTACTAGAGTAATTTTACCTATAATATACTACAATTTACTGTAGTATATTTACTATAGTATGGTTCAAAAACACTATAATATTTACTAGAGTAATTTTACTGTAATTTTACTATAATATACTACAAATTACTGTAGTTTATTTACTATAGTATGGTTCAAAAACACTATAGTATTTACTAGAGTAATTTTACTGTAATTTTACTATAATATACTACAATTTACTGTAGTATATTTACTATACTATGGTTCAAAAACACTATAGTATTTACTAGAGTAATTTTACTGTAATTTTACTATAATATACTACAATTTACTGTAGTATATTTACTATAGTATGGTTCAAAAACACTATAGTATTTACTAGAGTAATTTTACCTATAATATACTACAATTTACTGTACTATATTTACTATAGTATGGTTCAAAAACACTATAATATTTACTAGAGTAATTTTACTGTAATTTTACTATAATATACTACAATTTACTGTAGTATATTTACTATACTATGGTTCAAAAACACTATAGTATTTACTAGAGTAATTTTACTGTAATTTTACTATAATATACTACAATTTACTGTAGTATATTTACTATAGTATGGTTCAAAAACACTATAGTATTTACTAGAGTAATTTTACTATAATATACTACAATTTACTGTAGTATATTTACTATAGTATGGTTCAAAAACACTATAGTATTTACTAGAGTAATTTTACTGTAATTTTACTATAATATACTACAATTTATTGTAGTATATTTACTCTACTATGGTTCAGAAACACTATAGTATTTACTAGAGTAATTTTACTGTAATTGTACTATAATATACTACAATTTACTGTAGTATATTTACTATAGTATGGTTCAAAAACACTATAGTATTTACTAAAGTAATTTTACTATAATATACTACAATTTACTCTGGTATATTTACTATAGTATGGTTCAAAAACACTATAGTATTTACTAGAGTAATTTTACTCTAATTTTACTATAATATACTACAATTTACTGTAGTATATTTACTATAGTATGGTTCAAAAACACTATTGTATTTACTAGAGTAATTTTACTGTAATTTTACTATAATATACTACAATTTACTGTAGTATATTTACTATAGTATGGTTCAAAAACACTATAGTATTTACTAGAGTAATTTTACTATAATATACTACAATTTACTGTGGTATATTTACTATAGTATGGTTCAAAAACACTATAGTATTTACTAGAGTAATTTTACTGTAATTTTACTATAATATACTACAATTTACTGTAGTATATTTACTATAGTATGGTTCAAAAACACTATAGTATTTACTAGAGTAATTTTACTGTAATTTTACTATAATATACTATCGTATTTTTTCATGTGGGCTGCTCGCAAACATTCTTTATCACTGAAAAAAAAAAAAACAGAAATAACCCATCAAAATACAATACAATTTCTCCTTGTTTCTCCACTAAGGTTTTGTACTCTGAACCTTTTTTTCTAAAAGCTGTTGTCACCGAGGACGATAACTCTAGCGATAACAATAAACATCTAAAAATTGTTATAAATAATAGCGCACAGCACAATTAGCAGTGAGGCGATATATTATGGAAGCCTATTTACGCCACTAAATAAATAAATAAAAAGAGTAATTGCGAGTTATAAAGTCAGAATTCTGAGATATAAACTCGCAATTGACTGTTGGCAAAGACCCGCCCCCTTTAGTTACTGTTGCTAAGCCATGACAGCACACACGTTCTCACGTGGAGAAAATACATCGCGGAGCAGAGGACAGACAACACGCCGACAGACAGGACAGAGTTTGATATGAAACAAAGTCTCAACTTTGAAATGTAAACAACAAATGCCGTTTAGTGGCTCTTTAATGTGTCGTGATCACTGTAACGCCTCAGTTAAAGCTGCTCGTGAACCGATCATCTCTTTCTTCTAGTTCATTGATGAGCAACACATAAACATGATTGAACACTAAAATAAATGTTGTTTCAAGTACACACCGTTTTTCAAATTCAGGTCCACCTTAATCTAAGAACTCTCCTGACTGCTTTGTCGGACAAAACGGCAAATTCTGCGATTTGATTGGTCAGATAACCTGTCAATCAAACTTTCTGCGAAGGGTGAATTAAAGTTTTTTTTTTCTGAGTCAGAATTGACTTTAGGCTATATCACGCAATTGCGGGTTTATATCTCAGAATTCTGACTTTAAAGCTCGCAATTGTGAGAGAAAAAAAGTCGTTTTATATTTAAAATAATTTTTTTAAAGGGCTTCCATTAAATATGGCTGGAATCACTTTCAAAACATATTTTTTTCTAGCCTGGATGCCAGCTGAATTTACCCCCGCTCACAACATTTTTTGCTCGGGCAATTCGGTCTGGCCTCGCTCCATAGAGGAGTTATTATGCCTGAACAGAAACTGTTCGGACCAATGAAATCATCAGGGCGGGCTTTAGACGATGATGGACAGATGATCAACAGTAACGTAATCATCCACGTCATCAAAGGCGCTTTGGGTTGAATTTGCTCTTATCCTGAACGGAGAACTTGTTCGTATATGCATTCACCTTCACTATTTCTCTCAGAAACGATGATCGTGTTGGGAAGTACTCTGTGTATCCTTAAATTCTTTTATTACAACAATGGCAAAGATCGTTTACACTCATCTTTTTCTTGTAACATTATTAATCCAGTGCGCGTGCAGACAGGGTTGCCACGTTTTTTTCCAATGTCGCACAATTGCTACTCAAAACTACAGCCCAAAACAATAACTTTCCGGGGGGTTCTCCGGAAAAAAATGGCGTTTGTTTGGCAAAATATGTTATTTTGGCAAGGTTGCCTGCTAAAATTTGCATTCCTGGGTTTATATAATCACATAATTGGGTTCGCTTCAACCCGCGGACATGGAGAAAAACACGGACTTGGCAACAGTGCAGTCGAGTTCTGCTGACATTTGATAACTAACGTTACGCGCCGCTCCGTTGCTCTGATTGGTTGTAGGTCTATCCAATTGAGGTCTTTCCTGGCTCGGTTGAAACACGCCCCATAATCACAGCCCAATGGAGCGACACCAGACTCATATTCTGACTAGAATTGAGTATGACCACGCCAGGCTATTTTTTTTCAGCATGAACAAAACATTGACAGCCAATCAGAATCCACTAATGCTTTAATGAGAGCGAGCATTTAAAGGAACACACCAACTTTTTGTGACTTTATCTTATTCGCCATCTCCCCCAGAGTTAGATTCCCATTCTCATCTCCGTGCCGTAACTCTGTCTGACGCACCCACCGCTAGCCTAGCTTAGCACAAAGACAGGAGGTAACTAGCCATCATTTTTATTATTATTAGCATTATTTTATTATTGTTGTATAAATGCTAATGGTGGTTTTAACCAGTTAGTGATGCTAACTCCGACATGCTAGCATACGACTACCTTAAACTCATTTCAATACTTTTATAAAAGTAACAAAGCTCTTTACAAAGCTGCTGTCACTTTAAGGCCGAATGCACGGATCCAATACACTGATACACATCCCATATTCTCCCAACTGTTTACTCTTCTCTTTCTCCCAGATGTTTACATTTTTTAACATTTTATGAGACATGCATCAAGTGTATGCCAACTAAACTAATCATTAATCTTTTCTGAAACCTGAAACACACTTTCTAAGTATGACCATGTGTGCACACACTGTGCCGAGGAACCGTCTTCTTCCATTTTGCTATAAACCGATCAGTGTTCAAAAAATTTTGAGAAACTTCACATGACCCTACAAGAGTGATTACTGATAGGCTGTCTGCAAAAACTTAAACGTAAAGAAACTTTTAAAGAAGAAAAAAATCATCCACTGATTTTCAAAGCTGCTACAGAAACGACTTTCAGATACTCAAAAAGTGTACTTAAGTAAAGTACTCAAGTAATTTTACTTATTTACTGCCCACCTCTGGGGGTGCAGCGGCGCAATAATATTACGCAGCGCCTGAAAATAGGCTAACTTCTGTCAAAAACCTGCTTGCACAGAGAGCGTGCTGGGGACTATTTTCAGGCGCTGTGTAATACCATTGTGCCGCTGCACCCATGGTACTGCCGCAAAGCTTCTTGATTATTACACAGGAATGAGAGTATAGTTCCTATCCATATCGCTTTAGAACTATATAGTTTCTAAAAAACAGTTGTAAGTATAAAAGAATAGCAGAGTCCACACCGTAAAACGATATAGAACTATTTTATCCAGCTGATAAACAAAACATTGACAGCCAATCAGAATCCATCCTGCTTTAAAGAGCATTTAAAGCAACTGAAGACAAAACTGCAGCTCGTGTTTATGATAAACAGAACAATATCGTCCGTTGGTGCGGACGTTAAAATAGTTATCATTAGTTATGTTATCGTTTAGGCCTTGGAAGGTTAGTTCACACAAAAATTAAATTTATCCCCTCACCACGCCCCTGGCACGAGCTCACCACGCCCCTGGCACGAGCTCACCACGCCCCTGGCACGAGCTCACCACGCCCCTGGCACGAGCTCACCACGCCCCTGGCACGAGCTCACCACGCCCTGGCACGAGCTCACCACGCCTGGCACGAGCTCACCACGCCCTGGCACGAGCTCACCGCGCTTCTGGCACGAGCTCACCGCGCTTCTTGACACGAGCTCACCGCGCTTCTTGGCACGAGCTCACTGCGCCCCTGGCACGAAGTTCACCGCGCCCCTGGCACGAGCTCACCGCGCCCCTGGCACGAGCTCACCACGCCCCTGGCACGAGCTCACCACGCCCCTGGCACGAGCTCACCACGCCTGGCACGAGCTCACCACGCCCCTGGCACGAGCTCACCACGCCCCTGGCGCCAGCTTACCACGCCCTGGCACGAGCTCACCACGCCCCTGGCACGAGCTCACCACGCCCCTGGCGCCAGCTTACCACGCCCTGGCACGAGCTCACCACGGCCCTGGCACGAGCTCACCACGCCCCTGGCACGAGCTCACCACTGGCACGAGCTCACCACGCCCCTGGCACGAGCTCACCACGCCCTGGCGCCAGCTCACCACGCCCCTGGCGCGAGCTCACCACGCCCCTGGCGCGAGCTCACCTCGCCCCTGGCACGAGCTCACCGTGCCCTGGCACGAGCTCACCGCGCTTGACACGAGCTCACCGCGCTCTTGGCACGAGCTCACCGCGCCTGACACGAGCTCTCCACGCCCCTGGCACGAGCTCACCGCGCTTCTGGCACGAGCTCACCGCGCTTGACACGAGCTCACCACGCCTTGGCACGAGCTCACCACGCCCCTGGCACGAGCTCACCGCGCCCTGGCACGAGCTCACCGCGCTTCTGGCACGAGCTCTCCACGCCCCTGGCACGAGCTCACCACGCCTGGCACGAGCTCCACGCCCCTGGCACGAGCTCTCCACGCCCTGGCACGAGCTCACCACTCCTGGCACGAGCTCACCGCGCCCCTGGCACGAGCTCACCACGCCCCTGGCACGAGCTCTCCACGCCCCTGGCACGAGCTCACCACGCCCTGGCACGAGCTCTCCACGCCCTGGCACGAGCTCTCCACGCCCCTGGCACGAGCTCACCACGCCTGGCACGAGCTCACCACGCCTGACACGAGCTTCCACGCCTTGGCACGAGCTCACCGCGCCTGGCACGAGCTCACCGCGCTTGGCACGAGCTCACCACGCCCCTGGCACGAGCTCACCACGCCCCTGGCACGAGCTCTCCACGCCCCTGGCACGAGCTCTCCACGCCCCTGGCACGAGCTCACCACGCCCCTGGCACGAGCTCACCACGCCCTTGGCACGAGCTCACCGTGCCCCTGGCACGAGCTCACCGCGCCCTGGCACGAGCTCACCGCGCCCTGGCACGAGCTCACCGCGCTTCTGGCACGAGCTCCACGCCCCTGGCACGAGCTCACCACGCCCCTGGCACGAGCTCACCACGCCCCTGGCACGAGCTCCACGCCCTTGGCACGAGCTCACCGCGCCCTGGCACGAGCTCACCGCGCCCTGGCACGAGCTCACCACGCCCTGGCACGAGCTCACCGCGCCCCTGGCACGAGCTCCACGCCCCTGGCACGAGCTCACCACGCCCCTGGCACGAGCTCACCGCGCTCTGGCACGAGCTCACCGCGCTTGGCACGAGCTCACCGCGCCTTGGCACGAGCTCACCGCGCTTCTGGCACGAGCTCACCGCGCTTGGCACGAGCTCACATTTAAAAATAATATCCTGGCTCTTCCGAGCTTTATAATGGGAGTGAATGGGGGTCGAGATTTTGAAGCCCCCCAAAAAAGTACATCCCTCCATTATAAAAGTGCTCCACACGGCTCCTGAGGTTCGTTCTTAATGCGGCGCTAACTCAGTTAGCTGGATTCGGTTGATGATTTGGCATGATCTTGGATTGTTTGGTTCTTCGAAGCTCATCCCAGATTTGCTGTCATAGCAACAGGTCCGGAAGCTTAAGCCTGCTCGGGAGCCTTAAGAAACTTTAATTAATGCTGTGTCACGTAACAAATCTGCTTCAAATTGACTTAAAATTTTTATTTTTAAATAGTTTAACTTTTATGTTGGTTTGGCTGTTTCCTTATAAAGGTCCAGAAATTCATGTTTTTGTCTATTGTGTAATTTGTCAAGTTTTTTGCCAGGTGGCTTTTTTAATTATATGATGTCATTACGTTGTCTTGCCGCCAGCCAATCGCTGATTGTGGTTTGGAGTATCGATGCATCTGCCCTCTTCAAGGAACACAGGAACGCGCAGTAATCTCAGATAACTCAATCCAGATATCTTAATGCAACCTGCAAATTCGTTTGAAGAACCAAATTAGTCAGGATTTGAAGTTCTACAGGAAAGACTGGAGAATAATTTAGACAAAGCGTATTTATTAGTAACTCAGCAAGCTGATAATGTACAGAGTCATTTGGCGAGGCCCCGTCCGTAGTGAATAATCCGAGGGTATCGGATCTGCCATTCCTGCCGAAGATTAGGCAGGGGCGAGCAGACCCCCAAAAATAGGTGGAATATGGATACACCGGACGGGCCCGCCAACCCCAAAAGTTGGTAACTGAGTATACCCACCGGTCTAGGATCCTGGGGTTCCTGAAATGGAGAAGGAAGTTACTATATGGTAGAATTAAGATGTGAAAAGATACGGCGTGCTTATAGCTTAATAGAAAGAAAGACAAGTCCTAGCATGATTTTTTTTTTTTTTTTTTTAATATTTAGACTATTGCCAGTTCACTCCTAGGAAAACACAGAGACGAGGCCACATTGTACCATGCAGACAGCCGCCTTGGCAAAAATAATAAAACAGGCCTCATTAGACCACACGGACAGAGCCGCGTGGCTATAATGAAACGCCACATTGGACCACATATATCAGGCCGCCTAGGCCGCACGTAACAACACAGACTCTGGCCTCATTGGACCACACGGCCTTTATAGATGCCACTAAAAGACGAGGTAAGACTGGACGTGAAACGATGCCACTGGCTATATATATATATATATATATATATATATATATATATATATATATATATATATTTTTTTTATTTTTTTATTTTTTTATTTATATAAAAATGTTTTATAGACAAGACTAAGCCGCTAGTGCTACATATAGACAAACCACGCAAGACTACGGCATCTAAGCCACATTGAACATATGCCCCTGGGGGCCACTGGCCGATCAGGCATCTTTTAAAGGACAAGGCAAACATATGCCACAAGGCGCCAAGCCCCACATGAACACGAGGCCCACATGGCCACAAGGCCGCTAATGCCACACATAGACAGACGTACTTGAATACAGGGCCACTAGGCCACGTTTAACCATGCCATGAAGGCCACAAGACCACGAGACAAGGCCACATTAGGCTACATGGTCACAGTAGACCACACAGAACATAGATTGTTCCTAACCGTAATCCCACACTTAAACAAGACGTACGGACAATGGCGGCTAAGCCACACGAAACGAGGCCATGACAGCCGCGGCCTTGAAGGCCGAACATGGAACAAGCCAACATTGTACCACAAACCATGAGACCGACACAGACGAGGCCCACCGGCCACAAGGCTGCTAAGCCACACTAAACGAGGCCAACGAGACAGAGCCACATGGAACATGCCATTCTTAATGGCCTTGAGACAGGAACAGCCGATAGGCTACACGGTCACAATGGACCACATAGAACATTATGTCGCATTAAATAATTTTATTTATTTATTTATTTTTTATTTTTAAGATTTTATTATAACGAACATGTAACGAAGGTACAACGGCTGCTACAGCCACATAAAGACAAGGCCACATTGACAGAGCCGCTAAGCCACACACATTAGATGACTAGAGTCGTTGAGGAGTGCTGGCTGGATTAATAACAGGATGACGGAGTAAAATTATAACACCACCACCAGTAGTTGCATAAGAATTTACCTTATAGTTACTGTAGAGCTTGCTGGGCTTGAAGAATGGTTTTGGAATCGGGTCTTATGTAAGATTCGAAGGCCGAGGAAGACCATCTGCCCAGAATCTTGATGGCCGATATGGGGATTCCTCGTTCAGCTGCTGTAGTAGCTGCCCCAATTCTGAATGAGTGGCCGGTATAGAGAGAGGGGGATAGACTGCAGCTTTTAACGACAGAGTTTAACTGGGTTCTGAACCAGCCTTTGAAAGGTGCACCGTTAGGTAAGATAAAGAGAGGGGCATGATTAGACGTTTTAGGGCGGATTTTAAGGAATTTAACCATAGATGTGAATGGACAGAAATTATTATTGATTTTGGGTAAGGATAAGGTGACACCGGAGCCTTGAGCGTTGTTTTTCGAATGTTTAAGAAATAGAGTGAAGCAATTATGTGAGAAACGAATATCAGAAAAGGAAATACCGCGGGTAGAATCGAATGTATTAGTATCTGAGGAGAATTCGCCTGGCCGCATGAAGCCGTAAAAAGCAGCTAGAAAGACTGCTTCTAGCAGAATATTTATGTAAAAGGAGAAGAGACCGTTGCGGACGGAACTGATGAATTTATGCAACAACGGCAGAGTAATGGGCAGACGCTTATCGATTTGTTTGCTAGAGGATTTAGCTAGTCCTTTAAGGAGTAACCGAATAGAAGTTTCGGAGAAGAGACTTGGAAAATTAGGATTATGGATTTTTGCATAGAATTGGATGCCGCGAGAGTCGGCGGATGGAAGAGATTTTTGGTTTCTATTTTCAAAATTAAAGACCAGAAAGGAACAGACAGTCGAAATCAAGATGGGAAACACTGGAATTTGGAAGGCGAAACAAAACATAGAAAAAGCTGACCATGCGGACGTGTAAGCTTTGAAGGTTGAGGAGCGACGCTTTAGAAATATATTTTCTAGCCGACGTGAGCAGATCGTTAATTTAATATTATTGCTGCTAGGGGAGGGCAGGGTGCTGGGTCCGGGTTGGCTGAGGGGCAAAGCCGTCTGAAAGTCTGAAATCGAAATCGAGAGAGCGCGCAGCAATAACATTGCAGTGGCCAGGATATGTTCAGCTTTAATGATAAAATTGGAAACAACGGATTGCCAGATTAACCGTCTCACGAAAGGCATTATTGTAAGGCAAGATGATCTGCCTTTGTTAATGATGGCAACTGTGGCTTCGTTGTCGCAGAACATCATGATGCGTTTACGAGACCATGTATGGCCCCAGATCACGCTGGCGACGGCTATGGGGTAAATCTCGAGAGCGGAAGAAACTGAACCAGATACATTTTTTGGAAAGTCGTTTGGCCATTTCTCTGCAAACCATTCTCCTTGGAAGAAGCCCCCAAACCCGATAGAAGGAGCAGCGTCTGTGAATAATTGTAATTCGATCGACGATTCAAAAATGTCGTGGTAGAAAAAGAGATACCGCTCCATCTGCTCAACAAGTGCTGCCAGAATTTTATGTCAGACTGACATCCTTCATCTAGATGAATTTGGTCACTTAGTTTTTCGACAGAATGGGCCAGGGTAAGCAATCGTGAAATGAACGATCTGCCTTGAGGAATGATGCTCATGGCGAAGTTCAGGTGGCCGAGTAACGAGCATGTCGCGCTTAGAGGCGGTTTGTAGAGAAGAAAAAGATTCAAGGAAAGATCTAATTTTACGAGCTTTTCGGAGGGAAGAGACGCTTGCATTAAGACTGTGTCGAGGGAAATTCCTAGGAATTCTAACGAGGTAGAGGGACCCATGGTTTTTTCCGGAGAGGGGAACGCCAACGCCATCGAAAATCTGTTTTAGTACATCGAGGATTGGAGATTGTTGAGACGGAAAATCGATCAGCAGAAAATCATCGAGTAGATGTAAACGAATGGAAGCTTGCAGACGCTCAGCAGAATCCAGCACAATGCTTCAGAGAGGCTATTAAAAATATGCGGGCTACTTCTGCAACCAAAGTGAGCCGCACTGCAAAGTAGAATTTTGAATTCCATTTGACTCCAAAAATGGCCAGTCAGAGGGATGTATAGGCATCGCTTTAAAAGGCCAGTGATGTCAGCTTTAGCCAACCAAGCTCCTTGACCGGCAAGCTTGATTAAATGGATAGCGTTGTCTACTGAGGCGTAATGTAGTGAAAATGGTGTTAGAGGTATACATTCGTTAACACTGGCTGTGGAGGCAGAATGAGGAGAGGACATGTCGAAAATAAGACGTTTTTTACCGGAGTATTTCCGTGTTGCAACGCCGATGGAATTAATCCGAAGGTCGAGAAAGGAGGAGAAGCGAAAGGGCCTATTACATATCCTTTATTAACCTCTTTTTCTAGCAGATTAGATACCACTTCTGGTCTGGTTATTGCTGACTGTAAATTCTTGGCTATAAAAGAAGTGGTGAGATGGGAGAGGATACCCACCCGAAAGCCCTGTGACAAACCTGTGATTAGGTAATCGACAAAAGTCGGGTCAGGATGAGAAGAAAGATAATTGGAAAGATTTGAAATATTAATGGGGGTTGAAGGGTGCTTTCTCAGAATTTCCTCCCTCTCCTCTGATTTGAGGTTTGTACCGGCGAGGCAGACCGATTTCGGGTGAGGATCCTTGCAAAACTGCAGATGTGATCGAATTTGCATTGAGAAAAGGAACAAACAGATTCATTGAAATTAGCACAAGGAAAAACATTCCTAACTGGTGCGTAGCGTTTCCTGCTCTCTTGTGGAAACCTTACGTTTTCAGCACCCGGGACAGCACCTGGCGCTTGACTAGCGAATGCTTTCGGGCAGAGTGAAGCCGAATGTCCATGAGCGCTACAAATGGGGCATGCCAGCATTTTTTGACCACCGAAGTGGCGAACAAGCAATTCCGTGTCGGTAACGGACCAGTCTAGTCTGGAGTTGTAGAGCGAGATGAAAGAAGCAGATTTTGCTGAGAAAGATTTGTGATATTCATAGAATAAGGTTCCCCGCACTTTGGTTAAAGTCAGCCATTAAAGCTAGATACAGATCTAACTCTTCCTCCGATCCGGAAAAATCTGGCACAATATGTCTCTGTAAAGGCTGAATGCGATGACGACCAATGAAAGATTCCGGTTTAATCTGGGATCGGAAGTTTTGAGAAGGACTGCCACGTCACCACAGTCTACCATTTTCCTGTCAACGGCAGGCGAGGGAAGCAGAAGTGAAGCCAAGTTAATGTCCTTACCTTGGACAATGTTCGCTCTAATAATAGGGGACACTGTAGCTGCAGCTGGAGAGACGAAACGCCTGCCGAAAGACTGAGCTGGGACTGCTGAAGAGAGGTTAAAGGAGGAAGTTTCGGGTGTGGCAGAGGCCTCCTGAAATGTTGGCTCTATCAGCTGTAGACGAGTTGGGACGGCTGAAGTAGAAGGCACGTTCGATAAATGGCTTAATCCGATGGCTGGCGGAGGAAGCTGGGAGGTTGCGGAGACGTTAATCGCTGGGGCCGAGCTATTGGAGTTGTTAAGTGAGTGTTCAAACTTTGACATCTTAGATTCCAGGGTCTTAACGGATTGAGAGAGACTTTGGACGGCTTGGAGAATTTGGGAGTTAACTCTGCGGGCTCAGATGGATCCAGTGATGCAGAATGCTGCATAGCTCTTTTTGTTGGGTGTGGTGACGAGGATTTAGCGGTTCTCTTCCTGCCGACTTGTTTCGTCTGGCAGGGTGCGGCATCGGTTGCTGGGCTGTGAGGAGCAGGTTCTGGTGGATTTCCCAGAGTATTAAAAGCCAGTAGCAGCAAATCCTCTCTGGATAAATCTCGGCTGATGGGAATACCGGCAGCTTCACGGCTATGGCAATGTCCTCCGAAGGCCAGCTTGCCCAAGGTGATACGCTGCATTGAATGCGCGAGCTGCGTCGTGTTGGAAGAGGAGAAGGCGGAACGAATTCGCTGCCGGTATCCGAGTACTCGTGACACGCGGATGCGTGTCAGCGGACATGGCGGTTTAGCAGGTGAGCGAGACGTAATCGTCACTTCAGTATCTGCAAACTCAAACATGTGTAAGTACCGAGCTTTTATACAGTGAGCATGCGAATATAATTGGATTGGAGTGAAGGCGATAAGTGACGAGTAATTGAGTCTTCCCAGCAGAACTTATGCTAAAGCTTTCATATCTGAGATCTGTCAAATCATCTCAGATGTATTAAGCGAGGTACGAAGAACGGACCCCTGGGGTTAATAAAGGCCTGCTGACATCAGCAAAAAATATCCATATTTATAAATCTATAAACTGTAATCACCGGCTTCGGCAACGACTGTACGCGAGTCAAGTTCCATCGGAAGAGTGACCTTTGACCCAACGCATGACGTAGGATGTCGGAGTAGCGTAAGCGTTGACGCCTCTCGCGGTTCAAACAACAAACTCAAGCTCCCCCCACATTTCTCCTTAAAAACTCTCGTTTTACACTTCTAATTCGTGAGCGGTGTTTGGTTTTGCTCCATCCTCTTCCTCGTCACGCGTCAGGTCAGAGGTCACGCGTACGACCGTTACTGAAAGCCAGTGATTATAGTAAATAAAGTTATAAATATGGATATTTTTCTTACAAAAACGCATGGCTTTGCGTCAGAAGGCCTTTATTAACCCCTGGAGCAGTGTGGAGCACTTTTATAATGGATGGATGCACTTTTTTGGGTTTTAAAATTTCAACCCCCATTCACTCCCATTATAAAGGACTCCCGGATTACCTGAGGGCCCCACAGACTACAGATGTGAAACCTAAAAACATTTATTTTTACTAAAGCTTTCCACTGAATGTGTTTTAAATAGTTGTTCTTAAATAGTTTTTCTTATTTTTTGTATTTAATTAACTGTGTTTTTTATTGTACTTCTAGATGCTCTGTAGCACTTTGAGATTGCAGAAATGTAAAGTGCATTACAAATAAAATTCATTATTATTATTATTATAATTATTATAAAGGACATTTTTAATATAACTCTGATTGTGTTCGGCTGAAAGAAGAAAGTCATACACACCTAGGATGGCATGACGGTGAGTAAATCCTATAATTTTCATTTTTGGGTGAACTATCCCTTTAAGAGTGTATTTAATAAAACAACAGCAAGCAGTTTTGGCTAATTCGACGGCGTGCACAACGGCTGGATGTCAAGTACTGTGCATCTGCGGCTGCTCCCGAACAACACAAGTGTCCGTCGGCTCTCATGATTGTGAAACTAATTTTAGCCTGGTGTTAAAGGGTAGAGAGGGGGAAACAGGGAAAAGAGAGGCATGCGGTGCGTGTGTGTGTGTGTGTGTGTGTGTGTTCATGTTTTTCTATCCTGGTGGGGACTTAAACCTGACTGCACACAGACTCATGGGAACTTGTGTCACCTAAATTGAGGTCCCCATGAGGATACAAGCTTATAAATCACACAGGATGAGTTTTTTCGAAAATGTAAAAATGCAGCATGTCTCCTGTGATGGGTAGGTTTAGGGGCAGTGTGTGTGTGTGTGTGTGGGCATGTTTTTGTGAAATATCAGGACACAAATGTGTATAATGACATGGGTATGACATAGGTATTACAAAAGAGGGTGAAATATGAGGACATTCCCATGTCCTCACTTTTCAAAATGCTTATAAATCACACAGGATGATGTTTTTTCACAGAAAGTAAACTGTGCAGTCTCCTGTGATGGGTAGGTGTGTGTGTGTGTGTGTGTGTGTGTGTGTGTGTGTGTGTGTGTGTGTGTGTGTGTGTGTGTGTGTGTGTGTGTGTGTGTGTGTGTGTGTGTGTGTGTGTGTGTGTGATCATCATAGGTGCCCTTTAGGTCCGAACCCAAACTCACTCTCACATTTCCCCCTTTAACTCAACCCTGACCTTTCATTCAAAGTCTGGAGGTCGACAAGGGAGTGTCTGAGTGTTTCTGCACCTCAGCTGGGAGGAAAACACATCCCAAAATGTGTCCCAAAATGTGTCTCTTCAATCCCTGATCCCTTCTTACTATAAACATCTGACTCAACATGTAGAACATTCAGCCATGTGACGTGTTAATGTGTTGCTCATTTGCACATGTACACTAATATTAATGCATATAAAGTTGTGTTGTGACGACCTCTCTGCAAACAGGCCTATTGTTCACAGGTGGCTATGGAACACCCATAATATATAGACTAAATTTTGTGGTATACAACCACTGACATTTATAGTTATAGTTACCATTTTTCTAAATAATAGGCACTTATAGCATGCACTCTTCAGTATGCAGTGGAGAAGTATGCACTCCACTCCAAACACAGCCAGAGTAAGTGACCGTTAATCTAAAAATGTCTGGGAAAAATGTCAAACATTGGCGCTACAACTACATTAGCCGCTTAATGTAATGCTTTATAGTCTGATGTGTGTACGCATTCTGTATATAAAGGTTCTGAGTAGCTATATACACCTATCAGGCATTACATTATGTCCTAATATGTATTCTGACACCTTTCTATCAGAACCAGCATTAACTTCTTGAGCAGTTTGAGCTCCAGTAGCTCGTCTGTGTGATCAAACCACACGAACCGCGTGCATCAATGAGCCTGAGCCGCCCATGACCCTGTGGCCGGTTCTCCACTGTTCCTTCCTTGGAGCACTTTTGATAGATCCTGACCACTGCAGACCGGGAACACCCCACAAGAGCTGCAGTTTTGGAGATGCTCTGACCCAGTCGTCTAGCCATCACAATTTGGCCCTTGTCAAACTCGCTCAAATCCTTACGCTTACACATTTTTCCTGCTTTTAACGCATTAACTTTCAGGACAAAATGTTCACTTGCTGCCTACATCCCACCCACTAACAGGTGATGAATAGATCATCAGTGTCATAATGTTATGCCTGATCGGTGTATACATCATAAAATAAATGAATTAATTAAATTAAATAGTGCCGGGGTTAAATTACAATAAATGAAATAAAAGTGCCTCACATCTCTTTCTTGATCAAAATGTAATGTATAAAGAGTGATTGCATTTATATTCGATGACTTTGTAATATAAAACATCCGCGCTGTGGGCGTGTCCTCGAACATTCGCGCGCTCTGTAAATGTTTGGAGTTTTTAGACGCTCCCTAAGGTTTTTCCCATATACGGGGACGTTGTTGAGAGACCGTCTATAAATTGCGCTGCTGCTACCGGAGCGCGCACTCACACTCTGTCAAACGCCGTGACTGACACCGGTTCGCTCTCAGGTAATAACGCAAAACCGCACGTATTTCACCGGAACGGTCTGTGTTTTATGTGAGTCTTTCTGACGCTTTGTTTCGCGGTATCAAACGGTCGCGTGCGCGAGATCTGCTGAAGTGCGTTGAAGTTTTAGTGGAGCTGCTTCCTGACTGGAGCAGCTGACCTGAGATCAGCTCTGGTGATCGAACTCTCGTTTGCGGTCTGTCGGTACTTGACGCGTTTTCTGATCTTGGATCAGTAGCACTTTATATATAAAACTACACCACCAGAGAGGTGGATGAGTGATAGTTTGCTGTTAGGATATATAACGTTATTGTTCTGTGTCAACCGAAGCTGAACGCCGAGTTTGTCAAACCTTCTGCGGTAAATCAAACGACCTTCACGCTTCCGGTGGCGTTTTGGGTCAGAAACGTTACGGTTGAAATAATGATACGAGTTTTACATGGACGATTTTAAAATCATGACCAACAAACGACACACGATGATCAGATATTTTATTCACACACAAAAAAAGGTTACACTCCGGGACCGGGTAAAGTCCGCTCGGACTCCCTCCTCGTCATTGCGTCATAAGGGGGTTATTTAATAACTGATTGCGTGCACGCGTTGGATTTGTAGGATCACGTGCCACACGTTCGTTCGTGGGCAGCTCCGCGCGCTCGATAAAATGCGGTGCTGTGATTGGTGGTTAAATGTCAGCGATTGTCATAGAAACGGTGATTTGTTTAAATAACGTATTTAAAGGATCAAAAATGGCAACTCTGGTTTACAAATTAACACATTAAATTAGGACCTTATGAAAAATCAGGTTATATTTTTTTTAACCCTAAAGACAAGACTTAATCTGTCCAATCGATGGACGACGTAATAAAAAAAAAAGTAATGGCGACTTTTTACCTCAGATTCTGACTTTTTTTTTTTTTTTACTAAACGCAATTGAGTTTATTTATAGTTCTGAGGGAAAAACTATGAGTTGCCTGAATTTTAAGAGTAGTAATTTATATGGGAGAAACACTCCCATAGTCCATCTGCGTCTGCCAGTCAGAGAAATATTACACTTGCTTTGTTTACATATTTATATGCTGCAAAAATGTGGTCTTTTTTTCTTTTTTGGTACCAATAATATGCATCGAGTTGAAAGATCCAGTCGAGATTAATTTAATTTATTTAAATCAAATTGTGTGCGTCTTCCAGTCGAATACAGTGGCATTGCTCAAATGCAAAGGTCAGAGTGTTGTGCACAAAGGTCAGGGTTCATCGGGGCTTTGTAAAGGTCATAGAGTTGTCGAGGTATGACAAAGATTTGACACACACACACACACACACACACACACACACACACACACACACACACACACACACACACACACATTCTCCTGAGGTCTTTTCTGTCTTCTGCTGTAGCCACTCTATTAATAGCAGTGAAACCTCAGACTGGATCAGACAGCTGAAGTGTGTGTGTGTGTAGAGTAAAGGTTTGTGCATGTCTTTCAACTCATTTGAACGATTGTTTTATTTATAAACAAAATTTGTGATTTTTGTGTAGGATATGCAATCTGAATAAACTAACTGGATGTAATTTGAGCACACAGAAATGGACGAGTAGGACTTTAAAAGTGCAACACACACACACACACACACACACACACACACACACACACACACACACACACACACACACACACACGGGAGTCTATGACCGTATGTATTACTGCACCGTTTAGAAGTGCAGATTTGATTGTGAAGCTCCTAATGTTTGTGTATTTGCTCATATGTGGTTGATGGTGAAATGTACACAAGATCTAAATGACCTTAAATCCCAAAAGTGGTGCATAATGTTATTATTACTTCTGGGAATTGGGTTTTGTCTCTTTAAGGCCCAGGTACACCTCGGTTTCCGCATCCGGACCCACCGCTCAAGCCGTAGCGCGACACATGCGCAGTGCAACTGTTGTGTCTCTTCTGTCTTTCTGCGGACGACTGATTACTTTCCTCAAACATGACTGTGCTATTGAGGCCCTTTTCCCAGAAAAGCTTCGGAGGGTTAATGATGTTTAATCCTGGTTTGAACTCGTTCTCTCTCTCAGGATGTCCATCAGTAAGATCCACGCTCGGGAAATCCTCGACTCCAGAGGAAATCCCACTGTTGAAGTGGATCTTTACACCAGTAAAGGTAACTTTTTTTTATTTAAATTTGCGTTATATTGTGCGTTGTCACTTTTAAAACTTTTTTTGTCTGTATAGTTTATTATAGTTTAAGTTAGTACATCAACTAAATTAGCAGATAGCTGAGAAATTCCCTTTTTTAATGTATTTTTATTATTTTATGGGTTTTACTTTCAGTTTTAGGGTTTACATTTTACACACACACACAGACGTGCGTTTTTGCTCTCGCTTGCATGCATTTATACACACTTTTACACCCACACGTTTATGTACTTGCACGTGTAACAGAGGTCAGTACGAACAAACCTCACTCCTCTGATCTCAAGAAACGCTCTAGTGACTGACGCTAGGGGTTGCAGCCTTTAGCCTCCTTGTTAGAGCGTCTAACTCGGGTTTGAGTCCCGCTTGAAGCGGGGCGGTTCGAACAGGAGGGGTTACATTGGTGCCGTGACCCGGATGGGAGTGAGGTTTAAGGGGTGAGTGTAACAGAGGTCAGCTAGTAGTCGCTGTGTGAGTAAACCTCACTCCTATGATCTCAAGAGACGCTCTAGTGACTGACGCTAGGGGTTGCAGCCTTTAGCCTCCTTGTTAGAGCGTCTAACTCGGGTTTGAGTCCCGCTTGGAACGGGGTGGTTCGAACAGGAGGTTACATTGGTGCCGTGACCCGGATGGGAGTGAGGTTTAAGGGGTGAGTGTAACAGAGGTCAGCTAGTAGTCGCTGTGCGAGTAAACCTCACTCCTATGATCTCAAGAGACGCTCTAGTGACTGACGCTAGAGGTTGCACCCGGGTTCGAGTCCCGCTTGGAACGGGGTGGTTCGAACAGGAGGGGTTACATTGGTGCCGTGACCCGGATGGGAGTGAGGTTTAAGGGGTGAGTGTAACAGAGGTCAGCTAGTAGTCGCTGTGTGGGTAAACCTCACTCCTCTGATCTCAAGAGACGCTCTAGTGACTGACGCTAGGGGTTGCAGCCTTTAGCCTCCTTGTTAGAGCGTCTAACCCGGTTTGAGTCCCGCAGCGGGCGGTTCGAACAGGAAGGGTTACATTGGTGCCGTGGCCGGATGGGAGTGAGGTTTAAGGGTGAGTGTAACAGAGGTCAGCTTGTAGTCGCAAAGTAGTAAACCTCACTTCTATGATCTCAAGAGACGCTCTAGTGACTGACGCTAGGGGTTGCAGCCTTTAGCCTCCTTGTTAGAGCGTCCGACTCTCATGCCTGCGGACTCCGGTTCGAGTCCCGCTTGGAGTGGGCGATTCAAACTGGAGGGGTTACACTCACACGCGTGTTTATGCTCTCGCATGCACACACTCTTACAGACACACACATTTATGCGCATTCACACCAGCACTCACACACACACGTTGACAACTTTGTCAAACCGAGCCGCAAAAATGACTAAAAACTAAGAAACTTGCACAGTTTTCAAAAGTTTCAGGCCATTGTCTTTGTAAATGAATGGGCAAAACGCACAAGTTCTCAGTTGAAAGCGGTGTCGTAAACATGCCCATAGTTCATATAATAACCCTGCAGTGATGGCATGAATCTGGCAGAGCCCTAGTAACAACAGAACCCCTTACCGCCTAGCAACACCCTAGCAACACCCTAGCAACCTTTACTGAATAGGTCGATTGATAATCTTCACACTTCAAGGCTTTTTATTTTCTCTTCTCGAGGGAATGTTCCTGTTCCAGTTTGTAATCATGTTTCTGGTTTCAGGTCGTTTCCGGGCTGCTGTTCCCAGCGGAGCGTCCACTGGAGTTCATGAGGCTCTGGAGCTCCGAGATGGAGACAAAACCCGTTACCTGGGCAAAGGTAGCGCACACACAAACACACACACACACACACACACACCCCTCTTGCATTACACACAGACAGATCATCAGTGTGTGTGTGTGCTTAAGGTACCCAGAAGGCCGTGGACCATGTGAACAAGGAGATCGCTCCCAAACTGATTGAGAAGGTGAGATTATGTTTTTCGGCTTTGTATTTCTATAAATAAACTTGCCTATTAAAATTCTAGGAGTCCAAGCTGGTAATAACCCTTGAACCTCGTTGTCTTTATTTTACACATTTTAAATACAAATGTACATTAGTTACAATTAAACTAATTAACTCTATATTTCTGATGTTTATTTGATTAATCCCATCATAAATATCAGGATGGATGAATCCTGCCATCTACAGGCCATTATATTCATAACATGATTTGCCTGACAAATAATAAATAAATGTTTTTGCTACGACTTGAGGGAAAGTTTTATATAGATGGTATTTATTTGTTTCTATACAAAAACGCTGTTACTGTTCCTGGTCAATGGTTGTTGAACACCCGATGCTCCGATTGCTTTGCCTGATCCCATCATCCCTGTGTCTCTAACAGAAGTTCAGCGTCGTTGAGCAGGAGAAAATCGACAAGTTCATGCTGGAACTCGATGGAACCGAGAACAAATGTAAACACACTTGCACGCATTTAAACACGCTCTCACTCTAGCGCACACACACCCAGACACACACTTAAACTAGCACCCACACACTTCTGCAAACAGGCGCACAAACATTTATGCACACACAACACACAAACTCGGACACACGCATTCATGCACACAATCATACAGACACACACACACACGCCTGCAGGCACACACACATTTACACACACACACACACACATTTATGCACACAATCACACAGACACAACTTCATACACTTGCAGCTGCAGACACACTTGTACTCACACATTTGCACACACACACATTTATACTCACACACACACATTTATACTCACACACATGTATATGCACAGACACACACATTTATACTCACACACACACATTTATACTCACACACACACATGTATACGCACACACACATGTATACGCACAGACACACATTTATACTCACACACATGTATACGCACAGACACACACATTTATACTCACACACATGTATACTCACACACACACATTTATACTCACACACACACATTTATACTCACACACATGTATACGCACTCACACACATGTA
The DNA here is from genome assembly GCA_023029165.1 of Gobiocypris rarus. Lineage (NCBI taxonomy): Eukaryota > Metazoa > Chordata > Actinopteri > Cypriniformes > Gobionidae > Gobiocypris > Gobiocypris rarus. The sequence continues at coordinate 2,800,265 of CM040933.1, forward strand.
TATGCACAGACACACACATTTATACTCACACACATGTATATGCACAGACACACACATTTATACGCACACACACACATTTATACTCACACACACACATTTATACTCACACACATGTATACGCACAGACACACACATTTATACTCACACACACGTATACGCGCACACACACACTTATACTCACACACACGTATACGCACACACACTTATACGCACACACACGTATACGCACACACACGTATACTCACACACACGTATACTCACACACACGTATACGCACACACACGTATATGCACACACACTTATACGCACACACATTTATACTCACACACACTTGTACTCACACACATGTATACTCACACACACTTATACTCACACACACGTATACGCACACACACTTATACTCACACACACTTATACGCACACACACTTATACGCACACACACTTATACTCACACACATGTATACGCACAGACACACTTGTACTCACACACACACTTGTACTCACACACACACTTGTACTCACACACACACTTGTACTCACACACACACTTGTACTCACACACATGTATACGCACAGACACACTTATACTCACACACACTTATACGCGCACACACACACTTATACTCACACACACTTATACTCACACACACATTTATACACACTTTCACATTTTAAAACTTGCCATTCATTTTCCCATCGTCTCTACCACAGCTAATAGTTACACACACTTGCGTGCGCAGGCGCACATTTACTTAAACACACACAACACACACAAACTCGGACACACACATTCATGTGCACAATCTTATACACTCTTGCGCCTGCAGGCACACACACATTTACACAAGCACATTTATGCACACACGGACAGACACACATTTATACTCACACACACTCTCACTTAAATTAAAAAATGTGTCATTAATTTCCCCACTCTACCACAGCTAAGTTCGGTGCTAACGCTATCCTGGGTGTGAGTCTGGCCGTGTGTAAGGCCGGCGCGGCTGAGAAGGGAGTCCCGCTGTACCGCCACATCGCCGACCTCGCCGGAAACAAAGACGTGATCCTGCCCGTTCCTGTACGTGTTCCGGCCGCTCCCGCCGCAGCTCGTCTGTCTCCGCGCTCATCCCTCTCCTCTCGTTTCAGGCCTTCAACGTCATCAACGGAGGCTCTCACGCCGGCAACAAACTGGCCATGCAGGAGTTCATGATCCTGCCCGTGGGTGCCAAAGACTTCCACGAGGCCATGAGGATCGGCGCTGAGGTTTACCACAACCTGAAGAACGTCATCAAAGCCAAATACGGCAAAGACGCCACTAACGTGGGAGACGAGGGGGGCTTCGCGCCCAACATCCTGGAGAACAACGAGGGTACGAGAGGTCACGGTAACCGTTCATACACTGCACAGTTTAAACGTCTCTAATCAAGATGTGTTTCTGTAGCTCTTGAGCTGTTGAAGTCCGCCATCGAGAAGGCCGGCTATCCTGATAAGATCATCATCGGCATGGATGTTGCAGCGTCAGAGTTCTTCAGGAGTGGGAAATATGATCTGGACTTCAAATCACCTGACGACCCGAAGCGCCACATCACCGGAGAGCAGCTGGGAGATCTGTACAAGAGCTTCATCAAGAACTACCCAGGTGCACACACTCTCTCTCTCCCTCACACACACTCGCGTGCACACATTCACATACTCCCACGTCCCCACGAGTATAGTAAAGCACTTTCTCTCTCACACGCACTCCTGGTTTGTGCACTAACCGTTTATGTGCATCTGGTCTGGGGTTTTTTTTCTGCAGTCCAGTCTATTGAGGATCCATTTGACCAGGACGACTGGGAGAACTGGACCAAGTTTACCGGATCTGTAGACATCCAGGTGGTGGGAGATGATCTGACCGTGACAAACCCCAAACGCATCCAGCAGGCGTGTGAGAAGAAGGCCTGCAACTGCCTCCTGCTTAAAGTCAACCAGATCGGCTCTGTCACCGAGTCCATCCAGGCGTGAGTATAGCGCACAGCCTCCTCGCAGAGCTGCGCCACAGGGCCCATTAGGGGCCTCCTCGCAGAGCTGCGCCACAGGGCCCATTAGGGGCCTCCTCGCAGAGCTGCGCCACAGGGCCCATTAGGGGCCTCCTCGCAGAGCTGCGCCACAGGGCCCATTAGGGGCCTCCTCGCAGAGCTGCGCCACAGGGCCCATTAGGGGCCTCCTCGCAGAGCTGCACAAGAGTGCACCGTTATATCAAATCACCTTTTATATATTTAGCATTTTATACAATAAAGATGGTTTCAAAGCAGCTTTAGGGAGATGAAGCTCTACAGACTAAAAAAATATATATTCAAATTAATTCAGTCCAATAACGGTGTCAGCATTCATAAATTATGAAATATTCAATTTAGTTCAGTGTTGATTCAATTCACTTTAATAACAGCAACATTAATTTTGCAACATCCAACAATGTTGATCTTCTATTCGGTTTAATAAGTTGCAATATTGCAAAATTAAGTTATATAAACAAATTTAATTCAGTTTCTGTTGTAAAGCAGTTCTACACAATTCAGTTTTGTCATTGATTCTGTTCAGTGTTGATTCGGTTCTGATTCGGTTCAGTGTTGATTCTGTTCTGAGTCGGTTCAGTATTGATTCTGTTCTGATTCGGTTCAGTTCTGATTGGGTTCAGTGTTGATTCAGTTCTGATTGGGTTCAGTGTTGATTCTGTTCTGAGTCGGTTCAGTATTGATTCTGTTCTGATTCGGTTCAGTTCTGATTGGGTTCAGTGTTGATTCAGTTCTGATTGGGTTCAGTGTTGATTCTGTTCTGATTCGGTTCAGTTCTGATTGGGTTCAGTGTTGATTCGGTTCTGATTCGATTCAGTTCTGATTGGGTTCAGTGTTGATTCAGTTTTGATTCGGTTCAGTTCAACTTTGTGTATGTTGCAAAATGAATCTATTATGAAACATTTAATTCTGTTAAATGTTGATTCTATTCGGTTAAATAAGCTATGTTGCAAAATTCATGAATTAAGACAAATCTGATTCCGTTCAGTGTTTGCTCTATTCAGTTCAATAAATGTCAAACCAAGCAAAGTTAATTTGATTAAATATTCAGTTCAATGTTGAGTTCATTTTAACTCAATAACCGTGTCAATGCTGCAAAGTTCATCAATTCAGTTCACAAAATGATGCTGAAAATGCATCAATTTAGGAAAGGAATTGAGTTTCTGCTGAGGGTTCTACAGAATTCAGTGTTATTTATATGGTTCAGTTCAACACTCCGACCATTAGATGTGTTTACAGCTGTCTCTGTGTGTGTGTGTGTGTCTCTGTGTGTGTGTGTGTCTCTGTGTGTGTGTGTGTGTAGTTGTAAACTGGCTCAGTCTAACGGTTGGGGTGTGATGGTGAGCCACCGCTCCGGCGAGACCGAGGACACCTTCATCGCTGACCTGGTGGTCGGGCTCTGCACAGGACAGGTACGCAGGTCCCCCTCGCGGTGCAAAACGACTGCTAAATGACCCCTGTTCTGCCACACTAACACACCTTCTCCTGTGATCAGATTAAGACTGGCGCCCCCTGCAGATCAGAGCGTCTGGCAAAGTACAACCAGCTGATGAGGTCAGCAGTGACATCATACGCTTCACAAATCAGGTTAAAGGGCCATCGGTGTGTGCCAAACCCTCATCTGTGTGTGTGTGTGTGTGTGTGTGTTCAACAGGATCGAGGAAGAGCTCGGCGACAAGGCCAAGTTTGCGGGCAAAGACTACCGCCACCCTAAACTCTAAAGCGTCCTCCATCACAGATGTACTTGTTTTGAAATAAGCAGTAAAGGAAAAAAAGTGAAAGAAATGGGGAGTGTGTGCATTTATTCACATGAAGGGTCCGAACTCTGTGTCCATGTTTTCTTCCAGGAACACGCGTCTTCATATGCGGAGTAAAGGGGCGGGGCCTGCTTGAGTTAGTTGGTAGTGTGTTGAAAAAATATCGCTTGATTTTAATCGATTTCCATCTTTATGAACCGATAGCGATCCTTAAATCCCAAGAATCGATGAGTCATCCTGTTTTCAGATGATTGTAGCGCCTCCCATTTGTTAAATCGCGATAATCTTTGTGCTTTGTTACTATTGATATGAAACCGTTTACGTTATTTTTGTTAAATTCAAACGCATAGATCGCTCCGGCTCGGCTCATGAACTGATCTTCTCTTCCGTTTAATACCAGTTACAGTGCGACATAAACATGACTGAGCATCTGAGAGTCTGTTAAGATACAGATTTTCGGGAAGTTGTACGCAATGTCGTATGGAATCGCTCAGTGTTTCAACCGCGGAAAGCGTTTTTTTACCTAAATAACATAAGAGGAGCATTTTGCTAAATGTATGCCCCATATCACATATTCATTATCATTTTTAATGTTCTCCTAATATTTAATTAATGTTTGAATAAATCTGGCAAGTTTTTAAGACGGCCACCATTTTAAATGTTTATATTTAATAAACTATTTGGAGTTAGAAATTGTTCAATTTAATTGTAAAGTTAACAACTTTATTTTGCCTTAAATATTACCGTAGGCTTTCAACTGACCCCCAGTTTACAGCATTAGTTAAGCGATGTGTTTTCCTTGATGTATATCCAAAATAATCGCTATTGAATCGATTTGTGAAATTCCCAGCCCTAGTTGAAACTGGGAAATGTCCCGCCCCTTACCATAACCACCAATCTCAACAAACTTCAAAGGGTTCCAGACTGTAGCGCTGAAACTCTGTTGTAATTGTTACATTTTCCAAAAATCCGCATTCTCACCTGAAACTGATCGGGAAGAGCAAACTTTAAGTCGTCGAGACTTGGAACTTTGAGGGCTGGTAGTACTCACGCCGCTAACGTCGCACAGCCTTGCCCTGATTGGTCTGATGGGGGCGCTACAGCAGTCAAAAGTACCTAATGGCTCAGTGGCCATTTTTATTATTTTGAAAAGCTACTTTTGCAAACTAGTCTTATGTTTTTGGCTTGATTGGAATCAAACCAGTGCAGCAAGATTCTCTGGAGTCTGATTGCCAATAGTTAACAAAAAAGCTGAAATTTTGGTTAACGGTTCCAAAGGGCCGCCAAAAAAAATCTGAAGTGGGCGGAGCCACTTTTACGTAAATGGCTATAACTCATGAACAGAATGAGATATTTTCACCAAACTTGGTGCCCATATGTAAGAGCTTGTTTCGTGGTGCTGTGAAAATGGATGTGGTGACTGGCCACTTGGTGGCGCTATAACAGAAAATAACATGAAAATGGCTATAACCACCTGACGGTTAGCCCGATTGACTTGAAAATTGCCATGCAGTGTCTTTGTCTGAGGTGCCATGATTGTCTATGCGGAACACTGATGTATCTCAAACATGTCTGCCATCGGCCAATGACGTTTGAGCATCTATCAGCCAAGGTTAACAGATCTGAATGAAACAGGCCCACTGTTTGACTCACAACCCCAAAGGCCTGTAAGAACTTTAAAAGAAGTTTTACGCCCCAATAATCACGTAGCCTTTTACACATACACGCAATATTGATATCATTTGATAGATCTCCTCATACTGAACCACTTTGCCTCAAGAACCATGGCTGTCAATCAAATCATTCATTAAATATTTGCGTTTATGTAAAACAACCTACCTTTTTCAAACTAGTCTTCGGTTTTTGGATCAATCCTAATAAAAACAAATCAAGTGCAAATCTCTGGACTATAGATCAATAATTATCAAAAGAAAGTTGAACTTTGCCCTTTGGGGAGCCATAACAGGGTCATTTAGAGAATGGCTGTGGCAAAATACACTCAAAAGTCTGTAAATCCTAAAGGAAAACTCTGAACTTCATGAAAATTGGTGCACATGTGTGACATAACGTTCTAAACAAGCATGTAAACGTTAATGGAGATCTGACAATAGGTGGCGCTATAACTGTCAAAAAAGCTTTAAAATCCATATATTTCCTATGGTTGATTACCTGTAAATGGTCTTTTCCTTCTAAGATTTAAGTGGTTACTCAATATCTTTTTACACAACGCCTTAAACGCTTGTGTAGTGGCCGTTGTCAAACAAAAAAAGACATGAAACTCAAATCAAACTTTCAAACGACAACTTCTAGCATCATGGGCAGGTAATGCACGCAGGCAAGCAATGAATCTACTTCCAAACTGGATTCATGATTTGTGGCTGGTTTATTTGTTCCAACTGAGCAAACAATACAGCATTTCTCACGCTGGTAAAAAACCATATGCCCACAGGTAACTTCCTACTTCCTGCCTATATTCACCTTTACCTGTGCCCACTACTGCCCCCAGGTGTCTAAATCAAACATTATAATGATTAAACTAACCAAAAATAAAGACTAAACAAACAACAAAATAATATTATCAAAATATATATATATATTACTAATGTGAGCAAAAATCATAATAGTAAACAAATTAATTAACAAATTACCACTACTGAAAACAACTAATGTAGCTCCAACACTCCGCCCCTAATTGTGCATTATCACAATTACTGAACTCTCAGAACGGAGCTACACACTCTGTATTCTAACTATAACAGGCACAGATGTCTTGCTACACCTGCAAAAAAAAAAAAAAAGAGAAAGAAAATGATAGAGGCAGACGAAGAGAAAGAGAGAATAAGTTCATGTGATCACACTGCCGCCTCCAGCAGCAGGCACAGCTTCGTCACAGGCCTCTCTAAGATGCTGGTCTTCGTTTGGAGGCGGACAGAGCGCACAACGCCATTCACATCTGATCTGGCATCCAAAACTTTCCCCATCATCCAAGATCCTCTTGAAGCTGTAGTGTCTGCCACAAGAACAACATCTCCAGGTGCAAGGTTTCTTCTTAGTGCTGTCCATTTTTGTCTCTGTTGCATCAATGGCAGATACTCAGAAATCCATCTCTTCCAGAAGAGTTCCGCCATGTACTGTATCTGCTTCCATCTTCTTCTGACATACAAATCATTTCTTTCAAACAATCCTGGTGGCATAATTGGTTTACCTTTCAACAACAGAACATGATTCGGCGTCAAAGCTTCCAGGTCATTTGAATCATCTGAGGCCCTCGTAATAGGCCTATCATTCAATATTGCTTCAACTTCGCAAAATAATGTTTGGAGTGCTTCATCGCCCAAGGTCTGCTGTTTAAGGACTGAGGTAAGAACACTCTTCACTGAGCGAATCAGGCGCTCCCAAACGCCACCTTGATGGGAAGCTGATGGGGTGTTAAATCTCCATTCTATGCCTTCCTGAAGAAAGGCTCTTTGAATTTTACCATGATTCAGAGCGGTCAGACTCTCCTTGAGCTCACGACTGGCTCCAACAAAGTTAGTTCCATTGTCAGACCGGAGAGTTGAAACTGGGCCTCGTCTGCAGATGAACCTTCTCACTGAATTTATACAGGAATCTGTATCCAATGTGTATGCTACTTCCAAGTGTACAGCACGACTGGTCATACAAGTGAAGAGCACTCGTATCTTTTGAGAAGACTTCTGCTTCTCTTAACTTCAATGGGCCCAAAATAATCAATGCCAACATGAGTGAAAGGGGCTTCATCAGGCAACACTCTTTCAGCAGGTAAGTCCGCCATTTTTTGTTCAAGTAGTCTTCCTCTGTTGCGTCTGCAAACAACACAATCTGATATGACCTTTCTGGCAGCAGAGTTTGCATTTATAATCCAATACTTCCGCATTAAACTGGACAACATATGATTTCTTCCAGCATGACCTATCTGCTGATGAATGTGGCAGAATTAGTGTGGATACATGCAGGTCTTTTGACAGTATAGCAGGACGCTTGGATTCCACTGGCAGTGAGGCTTTGCTTAACCGACCACCCACTCTGAGAATCTCACCCTCCATCACTGGATCCAATCTGTACAGTGAACTGTCCTTGGATATGGATTTCACACCACTCTGCAGCGAGGTAATTTCATCCTTGAACCGTTGGTGTTGTACATACTGGATGATTGACAGCTCTGCCCTGATCACATCTTGAGGTGTCAGACTCTGTCCTTTGAGCGTAGCCTTAAAGCTCTGCATTTGGCTTTCCACCTGTTGATGACAGTCTATAGTGTCCATACTGAGATCAGCAGAGGCATAAAGCTTCTTTCTCTTATGTCCCAATAACACAAGAGTATCCTTGATCTTAAGAAGCCAAGCTACAGCCTTCTGCAATCTCTTCCAAGATGAAAAGTAATGAATCAGGTGGCTCGTAGCATTGTTTGTGTCTTTAACAACAGCATTCACTGTCAAGTCCCTTTGATCTCAGGGTCAGCGCCAGGAATCACATGAAGACCCACATCTAATTTAGGCCACCCATCCTTAGACTTATGAAGGAAATCAGGTCCCATCATCCATCTCCTTCTGTTCAGGAGATCTTCTGCCCTCATTCCTCTTGACGCTTCATCTGCTGGGTTTTCCTTTGATCCCACATATCTCCACTGATCAACATCAGTTGCCTCTCTGATGATTGCAATTATGTTGGCCACAAAGTTATAGAATCGCTGGTTTTCATTTGATATATATTTAAGGACTGTTGTACTGTCAGTCCAGAAAACTGACTTCTCCAGCCTAAGTTGCAACTCCTTCCGTAGCATACGGTCTACTCTAACAGCGAGGACTGCAGCTGTTAGCTCCAGGCGAGGAATTGTTGTCTGTTTCAGCGGAGCAACTCTGGCCTTCCCCATCATAAATGCAACATGCACTTTACTATCCACTTCCAATCTTAAATAAGAGACGGCTCCATACCCAACCTCACTGGCATCAGAGAAGTGGTGAAGCTGTACAGTGGCAGAGTTGCCAAAGTCATTAGGCTTAATACAACGATCAATCTTTAACTTTGCCACCTTGTGGAGATCTTCCAACCAGCCAGCCCATTGCTTAGCGAGAACATGGGGAATATCTTCGTCCCATCCAAGATTTCTTTACAGAGTTCCTGCAGTAACAACTTAGCCATCATGCTGAATGGAGCAAGGAAGCCCAATGGATCATAAAGGAGCTGACCACCGAAAGAATTCCTCTTCTCGCCTGTGGTTGATCCTGTGCTGAGGCCTTAAATCCAAATTGGTCAGTCTCAACGTACCATTGTAGTCCTAATGTACGCTCAACAGGAAGTTGATCTGTATCCAAATCCAGCTCCATCATGTCCTTTGCTCTGTGGCCTTCGCTAACAGAGCGCAACACTGCACGACTATTGCTGACCCACTTGGAGAGAGTGAATCCTCCTTTCTTACAAAGTGCAGTTAAATCCTGAACCATTTTCCTAGCCTCCTCTTCTAAGGCCATTAAACGGAGGCAATCATCTACATAAAAATTGTTTTTCACTGTACTCACAACCTCTAGAGGGAAGTGTTTTGCGTTGTCATCTGCAGTTCTCCTCAAGGCATAATTGGCACAGCTTGGCGATGATGCAGCTCCAAATAGATGTACCTTCATACGGTATTCCCAAGCCTGTGTAGTGTCACCACCTGGCCACCAGAGGAAGCGGAGAAAGTTAACGTGCTTATTTGAGACATGAACCTGGTGAAACATAGATTGGATATCAGCCACTATTGCAATAGGCTCCTGCCTAAATCGGACTAAAACTCCAATGAGGCTGTTGGTGAGATCGGGCCTTGCAAAAGCTGGCTATTGAGCGATGTTCCTTTGTATGAGGCTGCACAGTCAAAAACAACTCTTAGCTTGCCCTTCTGAGGATGATACACCCCATGGTGAGGGATATACCACACTTTCCCATTGCTCTGTGTCAGCTGGTCAAGAGGAACTAGCTCTGCATGTCGCTGTGTTATTATTTCATTTAGGAACGTTGTATATTCCTCCTTAAAAACACTGTTCTTGTCAAACTTTCTCTTCAGGCTACATAAGCGCTGCTCTGCTATATAACGATTGTCTGGCAGAATTACATTTTCTTTTCTGAATGGCAAGTCAATACAATAATGACCTCCAATTAGTTTTGCTGTTCTACTGACAATATCCATGAACTTAATATCTTCTCTGGACATTTCAATCTGCTCTTCTGATGATTTCTCATTAAAGTCATGGTGATGCTTAACAAGCATTTCTTGCAGGTGTTCAACAGAGATGCGATTTGCTGTTACAGCAGAACCGCCACTCTTACCTCTACAGCTTCCACCATGCAGAGGACCATTAACGACCCAGCCAACCCTGGTTCTGACAGCATATGGGCCCCCCATCTAAGCTATTTATTACTTCCCATGGCTCCAAAACCTTAGGGGTGTCAGTTCCAATAAGCAGATCTACATTTGCATGAATGTCATGGAGTATTACATCCTTCAAATACGGCCATGGATCAATATCTGCTTGTCGTGGAATATTAAGTGTAGACACAGGTATAGGTATATATTCTTTGAGTCAAAACATCAGGAAGCTCTATGAAATCTTCAGCACCAAAGCCAGACACTTCAAGACCTGTCAAAACATGAGCATTCACAACCTTTCGTTGGCCCATTGTTCTCAACAAAATGCTTGTCTTCCTACCTCGCAAATGTAACCTTTTCGCCATGGATTCTGTACAGAAGGTGCCAGAGCTGCCAGGATCCAGGAAAGCATATGTCTGCATGATCTTATTAGTCAGTTTGCTTCTTACTTTTACTGCAACAATAGAGAAGGTAGAATCATCTTCTACACCGGCCCCAATATGGCCACACGTCTGAAAAGTTACAGATGAATCATTTGGAAGGCTCACAGGATGTTTGGCTTGTTCTACAGATGCGCCTTTATCCTGTCTTTCTATATGAAGGACCCCGGGGTGTGGCTGATGACATACATGGCAATCCAATCGACTCCTACAATCCTTGCTTGTGTGGCCTACCTTCAGGCAACCAAAACAAATACCCTTGCCCTTAATGAAGTTGATCTTGTCCCGGTGTGTCTTGGCTTTAAAATGTGAACACTGACCTAGTGTATGGTTTCTCTGCAGACAAAAAAGACAGCAATGATTTGAGGGTGTGCTATGTTCTGCAGACCGTGCCATAGCTTCTTCCCTCACAGGAGTGACATTTGTAACGTAGCTGCTTCCCTTCCTTCTTTGTCGTAGCTGGCTGACACAGGAGGCTTTGACATTAGGAAGCTGAGGGTCTTGAATGTTTCCAAAAACTGGATCTAAAGCAATTTTCACTTGTCTCTCAATAAAATTTACAAGATCAATGAATGTAGCTCTCTGTCCACTTCCTTCTTGCAGATCACATGCAATATTCCTCCATTTTTCTCTTAGTTTGTAAGGAAGTTTTAAAATGATACTCCGCATGTTAGATGGTAAATCCAGTTCCCTCATATACATTACTTGTTCTGTTAGATTAGAACATCCTCTAAGAAACAGAGAGAATGATTGTAGTCCTTTCACATCTTCACCTTTAACAGGTGTCCAGTTAAATATTTTCTCCATGTAAGCAGATGCAATTTTATACTCATCTCCAAAGTGCTGAGCAAGAAGACTCTTGGCTCTGTGATAGCCTTGATCTGGAGGCATATGTTGACAACTATGCACAAGATCCTTTGGCTGTCCCCTAGTGTACTGTTCAAGGAGGTGCAAACAGTCCCTGGAATTATTCGTTTTCTCAACCACATTTTCAAAGGCTCTAATAAAGGATTTATATTGAAGAGGGTCTCCATCAAAAATTTGCAGATTTCTTGGAGGAAGAGCAGAGGATATATTTTGCTGAACCAACAGTGCAGTGATTTCGTTTTGTTTTTGCATAATGCCCACCATGTCATTTTGGTTGTTACCGCTTTGAGTTTGAGAGTTTAATAGATGTCCCATTTGACGTCCCATTTGCAGTCTGTACTTCTGGATATGGAGCTTCTGGCCCAAATGACCCTCCATACGTTTGTTCTGCAAATCCTTGTCTTGGCTTAACAACTGATGCAGGATCAGGTACAGCAAGAACATCATTTTCATGTGGGACAAAGACTTTGGCAAGAGGATCTAAACCGATGGATCTTTGAGCTTTGCTCCTCTCCAAATAAGAGTTCATTCCATCAGATCGTCTTGAACCACGCTGTGATGAGTTCATTTCTAAAACCTGAAGCCTTGCAGTTGTAGCTGCCAAATCTGTTTCAAGCGCCAATTGCTCCTTTTCTCTACGAAGCCTTTCCTCCTGAACCTCTATGTGATGTTTCCTTTTTAAAGCTTCGGAGCGTTTAAGAAGAGCTGCTCTCTCGGCCTCCGCATTAATGCGTGCCTCTGATGTTACAGAAGTCTTTGATATGCCAGTGGCACGTGATTTTGCAGAACTTGTTCTTACACTTGAGACGTTAGAAATACTGTCTTCAGGTTGTATTCCATCATCAACGCATCCTGCGTCGATAGATTCTTTGGGCTGTGAGTATGAATAACCAGCTTTAGACAGCCACTCCTTCACATCTTCAATAAATGCATGACATGATTTCATCTTCTCTTCAAAGTTTTTAGTTTTATTGATGAGTATTTCATCTTCTGGCAGAGGCAATTCCATAAATGTTTCGTGTATATCGAGTGCTTCTTTATAACACTTAATGAACAAAGTGAGCTGAGTGTTCACTGCCTGCATTTTCATTTAATTCCATTAGGGCACGGATTTTATCCATAAACTTTTTAGCCTGGTTAGTTTTTGCAGTGCGTTTTTCTTGACAAGTTTGTATGTAAAAGCACATTCCTTTAGAAGTCAATTTAATTGACCGCTTTGATTCCGGCCTCTCCACCTCTGTCATTTTGTTGCAGACTTATAGCCAATTTGTTGATAATATCAGTGAATGTTCACAACCTGGCTGCAAGGTTAGCAAAGATGGCAATATTGCTTGAAACAACTTCGTTTTATACAAACAAATCCTCTTCATCCACACAAGCGCACAACCAATTAAGCAGTCCTTTAAGTTCATATAACTTTTCATGAAACCGTCTTCTTATACAGCATTTCTAGAGGTACATACCAATTGGAGATTTCTTAGCTCATGCCAGGCCTCTGTCTCATGCCAACAGACAATCCACAAATGATGAATAAAACAATCCATGCTGATTTTCCATCGGGTATCCCAATAATATCCGAAGCGAATTCCAAGGAAAGTTCTTCTTCTTTCTATAGTCAATGAGCAGGTTTTTTACTTGTTGTAGTGGCCGTTTGTCAAACAAAAAAAAAGACATGAAACTCAAATCAAACTTTCAAACGACAACTTCTAGCATCATGGGCAGGTAATGTACGCAGGCAAGCAATGAATCTACTTCCAAACTGGATTCATGATTTGTGGCTGGTTTATTTGTTCCAACTGAGCAAACAATACAGCATTTCTCACGCTGGTAAAAAACCATATGCCCATCACCCAGATGCCTACAGGTAACTTCCTACTTCCTGCCTATATTCACCTTTACCTGTGCCCACTACTGCCCCCAGGTGTCTAAATCAAACATTATAATGATTAAACTAACCAAAAATAAAGACTAAACAAACAACAAAATAATATTATCAATATATATATATATATTACTAATGTGAGCAAAAATCATAATAGTAAACAAATTAATTAACAAATTACCACTACTGAAAACAACTAATGTAGCTCCAACACGCTTGAACTCCGATAATTGCTCCTCGCAGCTATATTTATTATTATAATATTATTAACCTCCGTTTTTTAAATGCCACGCCCACATCTCAACATCCAATCAACCACCGATGCACAGAACCAAGTCCCGCCCTACATGTTTCTTTTAGATGATCTGTTATCCATCACAACACATGAGGAAAGATCCTCTATCCCGAGTGAATGGTTTTCATCCATCACGTTAAACTGGGACTGTGCGGCCGTTGTCGTCAGAGAGCTGAAGGAGCGGGAGGTTTTGGCTCTCGGTGCGAGTGTTGCCTGGCGACGATCATCAGGCCGAAAGCGTTTCAGTGCGACATCCGAGAAACAAGTGTGTGTGTGTGTGTGTGTGTCATATTAGCGCGCGTGAGTATGATGTAGTGTCCAGGGTTCAGAGGTCAGGCTGTCGTTGGCAGGCGGTTACGCTGCGCTGTGGTATTTGCGTCAGCAAATCTCTTCTGTGTTTTTAGACACTTGTTTTTGCAATAGAGGATTTTTTTTATGTTTGATGGAAATTTGAAAACATCAGTAAAGGTTGGTACATTACCAGTCAAAAGTTTGAAATAATTAATACTTTTTTATGTTTTTCAAAGACGTCTCGTCTGCTCGTCAGATGCGTTTATTTGATCTAAAATACAGTAAAAATTTTGAAATATTAGTATTTAAATCAGCTGTTTAAAGTTTAATACGACCATCAAATCCTCATATGAGAGTGATTCCTGAAGGCTGGAGTAATGATGATCACAGGAATAAATCACACTGCACTATATATTCACACAGAGAACAGATGATCTACAGTGGAATAATATTTCACAATTTTTACTGTATTTTCGATTAAAGAAATGCAGCCTCGGTCAGCGTAACAGACCAATCGTACTCCCAAAGTATAATATTACGTGTCTGTCGGGCCGACCGGAGGTTGAAAGGCCCGTGACCTGTGGTCATTGCTACGGAAACTCTCATCTGACGCGGAACTATTGTGTCTGCGCTCTCACAGGAGGAAATAGTTCCTGAGCGCCGCCTGTTTCCAGGGGGAACTTTTATGGGGGGCGGAACCTGAAGGGGTCAGAGGTCACATCAGCCTGTTACTGTGAAGAATGATGAGCTATAAAGAGACCGATGATTAAATGTGACACAAAGCACAAAAATGTGAGCGAGCGTGTGACGTGACAGACCTCTGGAGGGAAGCGCATCTTACAATCGTTCTGAAATGAAAGAGTTGGTGTGTATCAGCTGGAGAAATGAGGATCTGCGCTCCGTGTGGAGGCCGTGACGTCTGTGGATGACCGGAGGGGGCGGGGCGTCGCTCGCGGCAACAGCTAGCTATGTGTGACATCACAGCGATGTTCCTTAAAAGGCCAATTGTGGCACCTGCTCGGATAGAGACCCGTCCTGAAGCCGTACAGGACAGAACCGCGATCAGATTGGACAGATATTTACTTTCTGACGACTACTCTCCAACAAGGATGGCTTTTTCATCTCCTCTAAACTTTACTGCTCTCCTCATGCTCTTCGTCATCACCGTAACAACGCAGGTAAAGGGACGGCCGTCGCCACGCCAATCAGACGCTCAGGTGAGGATTTGACTTCTGACTCGACCAATCGCATGGGTTTGGGGGCGGGACTAGCTGACTGATTTGGCGGATGACAGATTGGGAAACCTGTTTGATAACAGACATCGCTTGTGTGATTCTGCTTGACGGTTGCACACTTTAAAACTTTTTAGAGGAGATTGGATTTAAAATGTAAAATTAACATTTGCTTTTTCACATTAATAATAAATTAATATATATATATATATATATATATATATATATATATATATATATATATATATATATATATATATATATATATATATATATATATATATATATATATATATATGACTATATATATATATATATATATATACAAATATTTATATATATATATATATATATATATATACAAATATTTATATATATATATATATATATATATATAAATATTTGTATATATATATATATATATATATAGTCGTCATTAAATAATTAAAATAATTAAATAATTAAATAATAAAAATAAATAATTAAATAATTAAAATAATTAAATAACTTAAATAATTTCAACTTAATTTACATTAAACTGACTTTTAAAAAATGAGTTGAATCTTGTATAACTTAAACAAACTTTTAAAAATTGCTTAACTTAATAACAATTTGAAAAATGTAAACTAGCTATATAAAATAAGTTTAGATTATATATAAATACTTTTTAATTAAGTTTAATAACTGAAATAACTTAAAGAAATGACAACTATAGGCATTTAAATAAATAATAGTAAAAAAAAAGACAAAAGAACAAAATTACTACAACTAACAAATTAAAATGCAAAATTTTATCGATTTAAAATTGATCGATTTGCAGTTGGATTCCTGATAGAAAAACTACATTCACGCTCTCAAACTACTTAAATATTATCTATATTTAGAAATAAACTAAACATAGCCTATATTGTTTCTACATATATAATCAACATCAAAGTTATGAATTCATATAAATGCTATAATTGCTATAATTTATTCATGAATAAATGTAACGTTACTCACGAGTTTATCTCTGTCGGATTTAAAGCGAACGAGCGTAACTGACGAAAATAACCGTCATTCTGCCAGTGACGTCAATAGAACGTTTGTTCAAAGTCTTAAATAATGTTTTCAAAACACACACACATAAAACAATATTTATACAGTGTTCGTGTGAAATGATAAAATGGAATGTTCCTAAATGTTTTTAAAATATTTAAAAACCTGGACGTTGAGAGAACATTCAAAACATTTTCATAACTTAATGGAACTTTAGCAAAATTTTCGAAAACATTTTTGTTAGCTGGGCTATAGCCATAAATTTTCAATCTGTCTTATTTTCAAATAATCTTTAGATTCAAATCAAAGTTTGTAATGTTGTTGTTCTCCTCGTAGCAGGTTGGCTTGGTTCATGGGTTAGCCTATGTAAAGGAGAATCCACGTGGATTGTCCCGTTTATTATACCATGGTCATTTCCCAGCACGCATTGAGAACGTAAAGCTGTCATTGATGTTAGCAACGAGATATTTGACCGCGAGAGGAAAAAATGACGGTTATTTTCGTCAGTTACTGCTCGTTATTAGATCAAGCGTTCTGTGCGCTTTAAATCAGACACACAGAGGTGAAGTAGTGTGTTACATTACATTTATTTTAAATAATAAATTATATTAATTTGATTTCATTATCGAGAGAGTGAGAGAGAGAGAGAGAGAGAGAGAGAGAGAGAGAGAGAGAGAGAGAGAGAGAGAGAGAGAGAGAGAGAGAGAGAGAGAGAGAGATGCGTGTGCGAAATTACCCTCGTGTCAGTTCAGCTTTTAACGGTTTTATTACATAACCAGCCAATCAGAATCGGCTATTCACACAAAAATAACAAAAAAAAAAACTCCTTAAAATCCTTAAGGGATAATGAATAGAAAAATACAGAACTCTGCTGAAAATGTGATAAAAGCAAACTATTTGGAACAATTAGCATCTGGTTGTCATCAGAAATACAAATATTATTTTCTGTGTCAATCTTTATTTTTATTTTGTTAAAATGAAGGGTCAAGTTGAGCACACTGCATTGTGGACGCTAGCATTATATTCTTCATATAAAAAGAGCTAAATATATGACATAAGTAGTACAAGTATAGTATTACTGTAGTAGTTCAAAATAGTAATTTCTGTGATTCTGTTTAAAAATGACACACTTAAGCCGTGTGTCCACCAAAGTGTTTTTTCACGCGGCTGGCGTATACCCAATTGTTTTTTTAAAATGGGAGTGCTGCGTTTTTAAAACGCCATGAGCGTAACGAGGCGCTGGGCGTCTGTTTCACACTCAAACGCAAACGGTCACAGAGACTTGAATGTTCAAATTTGAGTGAGATTTTATAAATAAAATGCAAATTTACCATTTTCATTTTCACATTAATAGACATAAAAACTTCCAGGGTTATATTAGCCGTTTGCACAACATCGTTTTTAAATAAAACGTAAAACATTTTGGACGTTCATTTAAACGCCAATGGCGTTTTGGGGGCCTGAAAACATCTGTGACATCGCCATCTACTGGCGTGGCAGCA
This sequence comes from Gobiocypris rarus, assembly GCA_023029165.1. NCBI lineage: Eukaryota > Metazoa > Chordata > Actinopteri > Cypriniformes > Gobionidae > Gobiocypris > Gobiocypris rarus. Next base: position 2,817,985 of record CM040933.1, read on the forward strand.
GAATACAGCGTTTTTAGTCGTTTTCATGGATCGTTTTGACAACGTTGTCGTCTGTTTGCGGAAAAAGCTAAACGTTTCCGTTTTTAGTGCATCGTTGTCATGTAAACGTACTCTACATATATGATAGAAATGGTGTGAGTAGTATTGCGCTGCTGTAGTTACTCCAGCGTACAGGAAGTTGACAGTATAAACTTTGTGTGCAGGTTCTGCAGGATTTGTTTGGGCTGAAGATCGGCTCTCTTCTATTGGCTCATCCAGAGGTTATTGAGGGGTCAGCAGACTCCGCCCCTCTCCTCTCACACGGGCTGCAGTCGCCCCGCCCACCGTCGCGCGTGTTTCTGGACGTCCTGAGCCGCCACAGGAAGCTGCAGGGGCGGAGCAGGAAGGGCGTGGCACGGGGGTGCTTCGGGATGAAGGTGGACCGGATCGGGGTCATCAGTGGGCTGGGGTGCTGACGCACAGAGGTACACTTAACGTGATTAAAAGATGTTTGATATGTATTGATATCTTAACAATCACATGACAGAATTTCTTTTTGTGTGTTATTGTTTTGACTCATTTTCTGCATGTGTGTTGGTGTGCAGGTGAGCGTGAGGATCATGTGTTCGTCACACACCTGCGAGCAACCCTTCTGCTCTGATGCTACCTTCACAAACCTGCTCGTGTTGTTTGAGCTTCTGCTGGATAATGTTCAGTCCAAGCGGCTGTAATGTGACCGTCTGCAACAACAAAACACAGTTTTGGCCTTTTACACAGAACGCAGAACTTGACATGTTTGTCGTTTTAAGATCCTGAGGTTTTCTCAGATATGTGTGTGTGTGTATGTGTGTGTGTGTGTGTGTGTGTGTGTGTGTGTGTGTGTGACCTCTGGCTGATTGTCCAGTCAGTTTTTGTTGACCTTGTTTGACTTGACAGAGCTTCTGTTCAGACATATTGTGAGTGGGAACTTGTTCTCAATATTTAACACAAGTTAAAACTGGTTTGTGCGATGTCCATAAATGTTATTTAACATCTAAATTAAAGGTGTTGTTGATTTTGAACCTGACTGAAAGTATGTGTCACTCAACAATGAAACTGCACATATTCACAACAGAAAACGATAAAAATTACAGTATTTTTATGCTTAATAATAAGTAACTGTCCAAGTGCTTGGTCTGAATAGACACACACACACACACACACACACACACACTCACACACACTCTGCCCCTAAACCTACCCATCACACACACACACACACACACACACACACACTGCCCCTAAACCTACCCATCACACACACACACACACACACACACACACACACACACACACACACACACACACACACACACTGCCCCTAAACCTACCCATCACAGGAGACATGCTGCATTTTTACATTTTCAAAAACATCACTTAGTGTAATTTATAAGATGTTTTCCTCATGGGGACCAAAAAATGTCCCCACAAGGACAAGGATTTTGGATATTGCCATCTTTGTGGGGACATTTTGTCCCCATACCGTAGGGGATTACCAGTCCACACACACACACACACACACACACACACACACACACACACACACACACACACGTATACTGTATACATTTTACTGTAAAACGTAGTTTTATACACCCTAACTTTACACACACACACACACACACACACACACACACACACACACACACACACACACACACACACACACACACGTATACTGTATACATTTTACTGTAAAACGTAGTTTTACACACACACACACACACACACACACACACACACACACACACACACACACACACACGTATACTGTATACATTTTACTGTAAAACGTAGTTTTATACACCCTAACTTTACACACACACACACACACACACACACACACACACACACACACACACACACACACACACATTGTTATATATAAATTCGGGTGATTGGGACACTTTTTGCCATTGCCATATATAGACTTTCAGATAAATAACACCCAGTAACAAACCCGAGGCTTTACATTAGACGATCATAAAAAAAATTAAAATCTAAAACAGGGCGGACACAATTATACAACGTTTCAAAGTTTTAGTTTTCGAATATCTCTCAAATAAAATCGTGTGACGTAGGGAGGGGGCGGGTCCTGCGCGCAGTGCGCTGGGTCACGTGATACCGCTGCTGTGCAGCTCGAGCGTCCGGAACGGAACCGAATCACCGGACACAAACCCGCTCCGTTTACCGGCCCAGTGCGATCTTCCGCCTCCCGTGACGCGTTCCAGCAGCGGCAGCATCATGTCGGCGGTGCAGCGGATGAAAGTTGCAAACGAGAAACACAGCAAGACGATCACACAGAGAGGACACGTGCAGAAAACCACGGTACGCTCACATAGACCCACAATATATGGACACACACACACACACACACCACTAACACAACTACCATGTGTTTTGCTTTACCATCATGTTTTCTGAAATATATCAGAAGTATGGACTGTATTTGTGTCAAAAACATTGTCGACTGTTTCGCGCAATGCATTTGTGTTCCGGCTGTTTTATTTGCGTCGTCCGTTCAGCTCAGTTTTATGATTTATTATTATTATAATGTGCATTTTACAGATCCATGTAGGTAAACATATAGATCGTCTATAATTTTTTAAATAATGCTTTAAAAAAAAACAAATATTCAGATGCATATATCTTTATTTTATACTGTGAATGAATATATATATATCTTTTTTATTGAACTTGAAACAAAGTCAATTTTTAAATCAGATCTGCAACAATACACACATCGGGTGTATAATAATTATACATATAGAATGATAATTATACATAATAAACATTATATATTAAAGGACACACAAACAGTTTTAATTGCTTTCTTATTATGTGAATTAAAAATGGTCTTGATATATATGTGCATTTCTTTTTCAAGAACCAAAAATAAAAGTTAGGTTTTTACTGTACTTGCACTAATGTATGTGAAAGTTAGCTCAAATTAAATGTTCTAATGTGGAATTCCTTCCTTTTTATTTGAAGGGATATTAGAAAAACAGTGAGTGAATCTGTATGATTATGATTTGTCATAATATTCAGAGTTTTAGAACCATGGTCTAAATGTGAGTTGCAGAAAACCTCAGTAATAACAGTACGCTTAGATTTTGGCGTGCAGCAATGGCAGTGTTATATTTTTATGACATTAGAAGCGACTTCATTTGTAAATTTTATTTGTTCTATTGTTTGTATTGTATTACTTTTCTTCAATAAAATAATCATATTCTTGAGGATTTTTTTTTGCTTGCGTTAGTTAGCGTGATAGAGAGCTGTGGAATAAAAGATTCTGCACCAATGCATAAAAGATACATTTCCAAATATTTCTGAAAATTTCCCCAAAAAATCAGCGAAAGCTTCCAATAAATTCTTCCAAAAACGTTGCAACCCTGTTTTATTGTAAATAATTTAAGTGTGACTATTTTTACATTTGATACAATGTCTGTACTATTTTTTTACTTGAATGCTTCTGTTAATTAATACATTTATACTGTAAAGCACTGTCAATTTCATTTGTTCCTTTCTTATATTGTATTTGCTCTGCTGTTTGTAATTTGCTAGCCTGGCTCCGCCCTCCTACGTTCAATTTTCATTTTCCTTCAGTGCTCCGTCTGGGATTGCGGTATATTCTCTGGTTTTCTCCGGTCAAATTTGAACCGGTCCAATCAGCGAACAGAGGGAGTGGGTGAGAATGATGACGTTGATGCCTTGTGCTAGTTTTAGATGACATGCGTCATTACCAAACGTTAGCGATTAGCTATGGAAGATCCAATAGTTTTAAACTACAACAGAGTTCCCGCCTTCAAGGAAGTGAACGCTTGTCAATGGAGAGTGGCCAGACTCTCTGTACAAATGAAATGTAGGACCAGGCTAGTAATTTGCATCTTTGTTCTTATTTTTTAATAACAAAGATAAAAAAGGATGATGATTTATTAATAAATTGTGATTTATTAATATAATAATTATTTAAGAGATGCGCCGATATATCGGCCAGTAATCGATATCGGCTTTTTTATGATAAGAAACAGTTGAAACTTTCAAACTCTGTCCATTTTTTGTCCGAGATCTGTAATCAATATGGGGGCGAGATCTGTAGTCAATGGTGGGCGAGATCTGTAGTCAATGGGGGGCGAGATCTGTAGTCAATGGTGGGTGAGATCTGTAGTCAATGGTGGGTGAGATCTGTAGTCAATGGGGCGAGATCTGTAGTCAATGGTGGGTGAGATCTGTAGTCAATGGGGGCGAGATCTGTAGTCAATGGTGGGTGAGATCTGTAGTCAATGGTGGGTGAGATCTGTAGTCAATGGTGGGTGAGATCTGTAGTCAATGGGGGCGAGATCTGTAGTCAATGGTGGGTGAGATCTGTAGTCAATGGTGGGCGAGATCTGTAGTCAATGGTGGGCGAGATCTGTAGTCAATGGAGGGCGAGATCTGTAGTCAATGGAGGGCGAGATCTGTAGTCAATGGAGGGTGAGATCTGTAGTCAATGGGGGGGCGAGATTTGTATTCAATTGAGGGCGAGATCTGTAGTCAATGGAGGGTGAGATCTGTAGTCAATGGAGGGCGAGATCTGTAGTCAATGGAGGGCGAGATCTGTAGTCAATGGAGGGTGAGATCTGTAGTCAATGGAGGCGAGATCTGTAGTCAATGGGGCGAGATCTGTAGTCAATGGTGGGTGAGATCTGTAGTCAATGGTGGGGTGAGATCTGTAGTCAATGGAGGGCGAGATCTGTAGTCAATGGAGGCGAGATCTCTAGTCAATGGAGGCGAGATCTCTAGTCAATAGAGGGCGAGATCTGTAGTCAATGGTGGGTGAGATCTGTAGTCAATGGGGCGAGATCTGTAGTCAATGGGGGGCGAGATCTGTAGTCAATGGGGGCGAGATCTGTAGTCAATGGTGGGTGAGATCTGTAGTCAATGGTGGGTGAGATCTGTAGTCAATGGAGGCGAGATCTGTAGTCAATGGAGGCGAGATCTCTAGTCAATGGGGGCGAGATCTGTAGTCAATGGTGGGTGAGATCTGTAGTCAATGGTGGGTGAGATCTGTAGTCAATGGTGGGTGAGATCTGTAGTCAATGGGGCGAGATCTGTAGTCAATATGGGGCGAGATCTGTAGTCAATGGTGGGTGAGATCTGTAGTCAATATGGGGCGAGATCTCTAGTCAATGGAGGGCGAGATCTGTAGTCAATATGGGGGCGAGATCTGTAGTCAATGGGGGGGCGAGATTTGTAGTCAATGGGGCGAGATTTGTAGTCAATGGAGGGCAAGATCTCTAGTCAATGGAGGGCGAGATCTCTAGTCAATGGAGGGCGAGATCTCTAGTCAATGGAGGGCGAGATCTCTAGTCAATGGAGGGCGAGATCTCTAGTCAATGGAGGGCGAGATCTGTTGTCAATGGAGAGCGAGATCTCTAGTCAATGGAGGGCGAGATCTCTAGTCAATGGAGGCGAGATCTCTAGTCAATGGAGGCGAGATCTCTAGTCAATGGAGCGAGATCTCTAGTCAATGGAGGCGAGATCTCTAGTCAATGGAGGGCGAGATCTCTAGTCAATGGAGGGCGAGATCTCTAGTCAATGGAGGCGAGATCTCTAGTCAATGGAGGCGAGATCTCTAGTCAATGGAGGGCGAGATCTCTAGTCAATGGAGGGCGAGATCTCTAGTCAATGGAGGGCGAGATCTCTAGTCAATGGAGGGCGAGATCTCTAGTCAATGGATGGTGAGATCTGTAGTCAATGGAGGGCGAGATGTGTAGTCAATGGAGGCGAGATGTGTAGTCAATGGGGGCGAGATCTCTAGTCAATGGAGGGCGAGATCTCTAGTCAATAGAGGCGAGATCTGTAGTCAATGGAGGCGAGATCTGTAGTCAATGGAGGGTGAGATCTGTAGTCAATGGGGCGAGATTTGTATTCAATTGAGGGCGAGATCTGTAGTCAATGGAGGGCGAGATCTGTAGTCAATGGAGGGCGAGATTTGTTGTCAATGGAGGGCGAGATCTGTAGTCAATGGAGGGGGCGAGATCTGTAGTCAATGGGGGGCGAGATCTGTAGTCAATGGAGGGCGAGATCTGTAGTCAATGGAGGGCGAGATCTGTAGTCAATGGAGGGTGAGATCTGTAGTCAATGGGGGGGCGAGATTTGTATTCAATTGAGGGCGAGATCTGTAGTCAATAGAGGCGAGATCTGTAGTCAATAGAGGCGAGATCTGTAGTCAATGGAGGGCAAGATCTGTAGTCAATGGAGGGCAAGATCTGTAGTCAATGGGGGGCGAGATTTGTAGTCAATGTGGGGACGAGATCTGTAGTCATTGGGGGGCAAGATCTGTAGTCAATGGGGGGCGAGATTTGTAGTCAATGGAGGGGTCGAGATTTGTAGTCAATGGAGGGACGAGATCTGTAGTCAATGGAGGGCGAGATTTGTAGTCAATGGAGGGCGAGATCTGCCTGGTTACAAATATTCTTCCATATATCTTCCTTTATACAGGTTTGGAACAGCTTGAGTGTTTGAAAAACACTTTTCGTTATACTGGTTGAAGGTCTCTTTACATCCTGATAGCAATCAATAATAGAAATGGTCTAAATGATCTATTGTTGTAATGTTGTGTGCTTTGGTAATTTAACGCCGTCTCTCTTGACGCTTTGCAGACTCCGCTCTGCGTGCTCGTGTGTTTTGGAGGAGGCATGGCTTTGGAGACGCTCTGAAGGGAGGGTGGGACCTTATGCTTTCAAAATTTGCTAGCCTCTCTGAAATTGCCTACCCTACCTTTAAATGTGAGGTGACTTTTCTTCCACTTTAATATGTTATAGCATGAAAAAACATGCATAAACATCAGAAGGAATGTTGAAACATACACTAAAACTTACCGATGTGAATCATGTCTCATGTAATCGCCTCAGCAGAGGCTGTGATTGGATAACTAGACTAACCAGTGGACCAATCACATTGCAGTATCTCAAATGTTGGTTGAGTCTGAAACGCCTGAGTCTGTCATCAGAACAATTTGATTTAATTCCCTCCAGAAGCGTCTCACGATTCGTTTCCAAACACCAGCATCTGCCTCCAAGTTCGCAATGACTGTCGACATGGACGAATGTATATATTACAAAGCAGTCGAGTCTTTTTTGGCACAAATGAAAGCCCATACACTGAGCTTGTGCTGTGACTGCATGTGTTTGAGCAGTGGATGTGATGATGGATCTGCAGTAAGTCAATGTGTTTGTCCTGCAGCGTGTGGTGAATGAGGAGAAGTCTCCGGTGGGTCCGTGGCTCCTCGCTCTCTTTGTGTTTGTGGTCTGTGGCTCAGGTGAGATGAGAAAACAGCTCAATGTTATTACATCAGTGAAAGGACGTGCTCATTCATAATCACAGTATCAGATATATTGTTTTTTGTTGAGAAAATCTCCCCTCGAGACATAGTTCTAACTATCCATCCATCCGTATCATTGTTGTATCTATCATTCTATCATCATATCTATCGTTCTATCTATTGAAGCTATCCTTGTATCTATAGATGTATTCTTGCAACGCTCGTTCTATGTATCGTTCTGTCATATCTATCGTTGCATTCACCCATCCATCCATTGACCCATCTGCTCATCTTATCCATCCTCCCATCCATCATCTATCCACCCATCCATCCTCCCATCCATCATCTTTCCATCCATCCACCCACCCACCTCTCTGTCATCCCCCAGCCATCCTCTAGCCATCCATCCACCTATCATCCATCCATCCTCTATCCATCAACCCATCCATCCATCCATCCTCCATCCATCAACCTATCCATCCATCCATTCACCCATCTTTCTATCCTTCTCTCATCTATTCATCCATCCGCCCATCTATCCATCCATCCATTCATCCATCAACCCATTCATCCACCCACCCACTTACCCACCCATTCACCCATCTTTCCATCCTTCTCTCATCTATCCATCCATCCACCCACCCATCCATCATCCTCTATCCATCCATCAACACTATCCATCCATCAACACTATCCATCCATCTCTCATCTATCCAATCACACATCCACCCACCCATCCATCATCTATCCATTCACCCACCCATTCACCTATCTATTCACCCATCTATTCATCCATCCATCATCTATCCACCCACCAACCCATCCATCCACCCAACAACCCATCCACCCCTTATCTATCCATCAATCCATCCATCCATCCATCATTCATCCATCCATCCACCCAACAACCCATCCACCCTTCATCCATCCATCCATCATCTATGCATACATCCCTCATCTATCCATCCCTCATCCATCCATCCACCCAACAACCCATCCACCCTTCATCCATCCATCCATCCATCCATCCATCCATCATCTATGCATCCATCCCTCATCTATCATCCCTCATCCATTCACCCACCTAACAACCCATCCACCCCTCATCTATCCATCCATCCATCATCTATGCATCCATCCCTCATCTATCCATCCCTCATCCAATCTCCCATCCAAAAACCCATCCACCCCTCATCTATCAATCCATCCATCATCTATGCATCCATCCCTCATCTATCATCCCTCATCCATTCACCCACCTAACAACCCATCCACCCCTCATCTATCCATCATCTATGCATCCATCCCTCATCTATCCATCCCTCATCCAATCACCCACCCAACAACCCATCCACCCCTCATCTATCCATCCATCCATCATCTATGCATCCATCCTTCATCCATTCACCCACCTAACAACCCATCCACCCCTCATCTATCAATCCATCCATCCTCTATGCATCATCCCTCATCTATCATCCCTCATCCATTCACCCACCTAACAACCCATCCACCCCTCATCTATCCATCCATCCATCATCTATGCATCCATCCCTCATCCATTCACCCACCTAACAACCCATCCACCCCTCATCTATCAATCCATCCATCCTCTGTCGTCCATCCCTCATCTATCATCCCTCATCCATTCACCCACCTAACAACCCATCCACCCCTCATCTATCCATCCATCCATCCATCCTCATCTATCCATCCTCATCTATCCATCCCTCATCCAATCACCCACCCAACAACCCATCCACCCCTCATCTATCCATCCATCCATCATCTATGCATCCATCCCTCATCTATCCATCCTTCATCCATTCACCCACCCAACAACCCATCCACCCCTCATCTATCCATCCATCCATCATCTATGCATCCATCCCTCATCTATCCATCCTTCATCCATTCACCCACCTAACAACCCATCCACCCCTCATCTATCCATCAATCCATCCATCATCTATGCATCCATCCATCCCTCATCTATCCATCCCTCATCCATTCACCCACCAATTTACCCACCCAACAACCCATCCACCCCTCATCTATCTATCCATCCATCCATCCACCCTTCATCCATCCATCCATCATCTATGCCAGTGGTTCCCAACTACGTTCCTGGAGGCCTGGAACGTGGTTGGGAACCACTGATCTATGCATCCATCCCTCATCCATCCACCCACCCATCCATCCACCCACCCAACAACCCATCCATCCTTCTTTTTTCAGCATCTTGTATCATATGCATAAAATGTATGCTACTTCTTTTAATCAACTTTAAAATCTTTTCTTTGTTGAAACAAACCAACATGAGTTACAGACCAACATACAGTACTTCTACAAACAAAACTACAGATACAACATAGAATGAGCAGACGAAACAAACAATATGCAAATGTAGTATATATTATAAATACAGTAAATTATTAATAATAATAAAAGACTAAATACAATAAGATTACTTGTTATTACTATAAAATGATGATGATAATATTAATATTTGAATTCAAACAGGCGTTTAGATGTGACTTTCGGACTGTAATTGCTGCTTGTGTCAACACTGATCGTCAGAACACAGTTCAGCTCTTGCGGGAACATTATATTTGTTTGTTGTTTCCACACCGACTTTGAATATGATCCGTCAGAGATGTTTTATCTCAGATCTCGCTGAGGTTTCAGTCCAGACTTCCCACCTGCATAAATATTGTGTTTATTTACATTGAGTCTGATCATTCAGGATATTTACATGTCGTACGTGAGACCATTGTTTCACAGACACAGTATGTAAATCCGATGGCGTTCATTTTACTGTTAAGATTTAAAGATTTGAAAACCAAACATTCGGACTCAAGAGTCAAAATATGCAATGCATGCTTTCAGTTTTTCCTTTTTAATCATGCAACTAATAAAATATGTGTGCATTGCTCTTGAGAGGTGATCAGGCTTTAATATGCGTCTCTCTTTCTCTTTTAGCCATCTTCCAGATCATCCAGAGCATCAGGCAGGGAATGTGAGCGCCGTCTGAAGCCGCTCCCACTGATCTTCCATGGAGTTTATGTCTTCTCCGGTTAATCTGTTAGTTGTTTACAGCTGATTTCACTTCTGTGTGTGTGTGTGTGTTGAGGATTTTTTGTCCGTGACTCAAGCATGTCAGGGTTGAATGTTTTACGATGCGTGTAATTCTTCTTTGCGCTCCTCATGACGCTCTGATTTTAGCTTTATTGTTCAGACACATGTCGTTTTAAGTAAAACAATAGATACGTTTCCATCCAAAGTTGCGAATTTAACTTGGAATATCGCACAAAACATTTGCGCATAAGGCAGTGTTTCCTTCCCATGTTGCTTAAGAGAAGAAAATCATCACTTCCTGGGAAATTGCAGCAGAATATCAGTTTAAAAAAAATGGAAGTTGCTGCAATCGGGCTCTTTTGTCCTTGATCATAATGAAACCAAATCATTCTGATCACAGACTTTGACTCAGGCGTTTCAGAGCCACCGAACCAACATTTGAGATGCTGCGACGCCATTGGTCCGCTGGTTAGTCTAGTTATCCAATCACAGCCTCTCCTGAGACAGTCGTTTATGCGGTAAATGCGTTTCTATTGTACGGAAGCCCTGAACCACAAAGTAAAAAATATATATATATATATATTTAAAAAAAAAAATATCTAGAATGTCGAGATTAAAGTCGAAATATTTCGAGATTAAAGTCGAAATATTTCGAGATTAAAGTCGAAATGTTTCGAGATTAAAGTCGAAATGTTTCGAGATTAAAGTCGAAATTTTTCGAGATTAAAGTCGAAACAGGAGTTTTCAAACTGCGAGCGCCTAGCGATGCTCAAAAAGAATGATTATAGGCCTAAACTGCTTTGATTGTGAATATGATTAAATAAACCCTTTTATCAATATTATCTTATAGCCTACATTAATAGGCTATCTGTCCTGAGAGCATAATCTTAATCCCCGCACTTTTTCGGATGTGTTCACGTAAAAGATTCCTATGGGTCAATGTGGACAAATTTAGATTTAAATTCAGAGAGACCAGATATGCGTGACCTGACGGATTTTGATTATTCTTATTCAAAATGAGATGATCATGTGTGCCTTATGTAGTGTATCTTCGACAGTTTAAAGCAGCAGGCGCTCTCACGCAGAACGAATAAACGGTCTAGAAGTGATGATATGACGATCCAGTAGCCTAAATGGGGAAAAAAAAATTATTCATCCTGCTAAATTTAATAAAAAGCAGAACATTTTGACTGAAACATGAGGACAGTTAACACACTGTCATATATGGTTTATGTGTATTTTTCAAGCCATCTTGGGGTATTTCCATATTAATATGAATAATGCAGTTATTGCCATAGCATCTCGTCGAAGAAAGATCTGCATCTGCTCCATAGCAATTCGTTTTCAGTCCCACTATCGGAACGGATCCTTCTAGGACAACCATCTTTACTGTCTCAATAAAATATGTTGCATGACTTTCGGGTAACTACTAAAAATATATAACGACTTGAATATATTCTTATTCTAAACGCTTCGACTTTATTCTAAAGCGTTTCGACTTTATTCTAAAGCGTTTCGACTTTATTCTCAAACGCCGCTTGACTTTATTCTCAAACGCCGACTTTATTCTCAAACGCCGACTTTATTCTCAAACGCCGACTTTATTCAAACGCCGACTTTATTCTCAAACGCCGACTTTATTCTCAAACGCCGACTTTATTCTCAAACGCTCGACTTTATTCAAACGCCGACTTTATTCTCAGCGCGACTTTATTCTCGAAACGCTTCGACTTTATTCTCGAAACGCTTCGACTTTATTCTCGAAATTCTAGATTTTTTTTTTTTTTTTACAGATTTTTTTTTACTTTGCGGTTCAGGGCTTCCGTAGTTCTTGGCTTTTCCATCCAACATTTTTATTTATTTATTTATTTATTTTTATGCAATATCCCAAAATGTGCACAGAAACAGGTCAATGGAAACACAGCTATTTATGAGATTTTGTATGAAGAAATGGCCATGTGTACATCAGTGGCCATATGAATCTGCTCCTCCGTCTCTTACAGGAAACTGAAGCTGTGTAATAATGATTTTATACAAATAAAACATATTTTCTCTATTGGTGCTGTGTTTTACTGGGTTTCCCCTCGCTCCATCCATCCATCTATCATCCGTCCATACATCTATCATCCGTCCATCCATCCATCTATCATCCGTCCATCCATCATCTATCTATCCAACCATCCAAAAACCCATCCATCTATCATCCATCCGTCTTTCATCCATCCATCATCCGTCCATCCATTCATCCATCATCCGTCCATTCATCTATCTATCCATCCATAAACCCATCCATTATCTATCCATCTATTATCCATCCATCTATCATCTGTCCATCCATAAACCCATCCATCCATAAACTCATCCATCTATCATCCATCCTCTGTCCATCTATCATCCGTCTATCCATCCAACCATCAATAAACCCATCCATCTTTCATCCATCTATCCATTTATTATCCATCCAGCCATCTATCATCCATCCATCTATCATCCATCCTCTATCATCTGTCCATCTATCCATCATCCATAAACCCATCTATCATCCATCCATCCATCCATCCATCCATCCATCCATCTATCATCCGTCCATCCATTATCCATAAACCCATCCATCCATCTTCTATCTGTCTATCATCCATCCATCTATCATCTGTCCATCTATCATCAGTCCATCCATCATCCATAAACCCATCCATCCATCATCTATCCATATTCTATCTATCTATCATCCATCCATCTATCATCTGTCCATTCATCATCCATAAACCCATCCATCTATCTATCATCCATCCATCTATCATCCGTCCATCTATCAGTCCATTCATCATCCATAAACCCATCCATCTATCTATCATCCATCCATCTATCATCTGTCCATCTATCATCAGCCCATCTATCATCCGTCCATCTATCCATTATCCATAAAACCATCCATCTATCAACCATCCATCCATCTATCCATCTTCTATCTATCATCCATCCATCTATCATCCGTCCATCCATCATCCATAAACCCATCCATCCATCTTCTATCTATCATCCGTCCATCCATCATCCATAAACCCATCCATCTATCATCCATCCATCCATCATCTATCCATCTTCTATCCATCCTCTATCTATCATCTGTCCATCTATCACCCATCCATCCATCCATCCATCCATCCATCCATCCATCATCCATAAACCCATCCATCTATCATCAGTCCATCCATCCAACCATCCATCTATTCATTAATTGTAAACATCAAGCGTTCAGAGCTTTCATAAGCACTAAGTTCCTGTATGAACTGTACTGAACGAACAACTATCTGCGCAATATGACTGAAGTCCGGTTTATTTGACCCTCGTGCATTTCATTTTTGGTTACACTCCGTATGGACCGGGACCGGGTCAGACTGACTTTGATTAATCCCCAAAAATCACACTATAAAAGAAAACACAGTCAGGTTCAAACAATTAACATTTAACATCAATACTGTTCACACATTGCAAAGAATAAATATCTCAATTTACAATTTATAAAAAAAAAGAAAAAAGATCTCTCTCTCTCTTTCTTTCTCTCTCGCGCGCGCACTCGGTTCAAGCGGGCGCGCGCCTAGGTGACGTCAGTAGTGTGAAGAAGATGGCGGCGCTCGTGAAGGCGGAAGGTAAGTGGCGGAATCCGTTGCTGTTACTGTTAGGCGTGACTGTCAGCGCGCGAGCAGCCGTTAATCAGAACCCGTTCGCGCGGTTCGGCTCGGTCCCGGTGCGTGTGTGTGTTTCGGTTACTCCTGCGTTAGTGTATCGTGTGTGTGTGTTTTTATCCCGTTAACATTGCGTTTGTGTGTGTGTCTGTCAGTCCGGGGCCTTGGGGTTTGTCATGTGTATTTATGTTTATGAATAAAATAATTGAACTCATTCAGTTTGGTTCGGTCCGGTCTGCGTCGACAGCACTGTCTGTACAGTATGTGTGTGTGTGATTGTGCTATTATGGGTGTGTATGCGTGTGTGTATGTGCGCGTGTGCAGGAAACGTCACGTTTATGGCTTACAAAAAAATACCATGTTTTGTCCTCGGTTATGATTATTTAAATCCCACGGTGAATATGGTAATAATCGTTCAGTAGCATGATCTGACACACTGCCACGGTATTATGTGGTGGGTGTGTGAATCACATACAGGGCCATGTAAACACAATACCAGAACACTGGCTAATTAAAGACATTGATCATTAACACACAATGATCAATAATCTAGTCTGCAATATTTTGAAATGTCGTAAGACTTCATTTTTTATTTATTACTATGGTCTTTTAAAAGCTACTGACATTATTTCACATGTATTTTGTACATACATTATCAACATTATATTAAATGCAACTTTTAAATTGTCTCAAATATTAGATCATGTCTGATGAGGAGTATTTACTAGTGAGACTTAATTGGAGGCGGGGCTATGCTGAATCGGGAGTGCTGATTGGAGGAAATTGTTTGGGGAATCTTGTATGCTGATATTCCCACATCTGTGTGGTCAAGTTTGTGAAACTGATGTTCTGGTTTATTAAATTAAATAAGACAGCATTGGTGGATGCACGATATATTAGCTAAACTTTTTTTTTAATGTTATCGTTATCGACCCGATACGAACATTTGTCTGATATGTTAAAGCCGATATATAATGTTTAATTTCCTTCAGCTGAGACACTTCACCATGAAATGCTTGAAATATGATTTTGAAATCACTTCAAAAAAGGAAAATACAGTTGCAAGTCATATCGGCTAAATAAAATTATAATGAGAATCTTTTTTTAATGTCTTTTAAAGGATTTACGCACATTTACGCACCCCAATGCCATCCAAGATGTCCATGTCTTTCTTTCTCCTGTGGAAAATAAATTACGTTTTTTGAGGGAAATATTTCAGGATTTTTCTCCACACAATGGACTTCAATTGCAACCAATATGTTGAACGTCCACATCAATGCATTTTCAAAGTATCCTGACAAGCCAGAGCCACATCAAGATGGGAATCGGTTCCAAAAATAATCGATTCCAAGGCCTTTTCACCTCTACATAGTTTAGCATTAATTTGCCTCGAACTCCCTTGTGATTGGCAGTTTCAAATAAGCAGTTAAAAATAAAACAATTCAGCGGTTCTTTTGCGTCATTGCGTAATTTTGTCGCTAGAACGTTATTCTAACAACTTATTTTATGGCAGGGCTGGACTGGTAATCTGGCATACCGGGCATTTTCCCGGTGGGCCGACGCACTTTGGGGCCGATACAAGGTTATTTATTTATCTGCCACTGACTGGCCCATCATGCAGGGACAGCGGCCCATTGGTTTGTCTTCTGAATTGACTGGCCAAAGCGAGAGATATTAGGCGCTTTAATTTTTTTTATAAAAAATTATTTGAGCGCATAGCGCATGGAACCGCAAAAGGCGAATATCCGGACATCGCTGCCGGTACGCTGCGTTCCTGCTGCTCTATGAAAGGATGGGCGACACTTTGACACTGTTTTATGCAGTCGTGTGCTATATGGGAGCATTACAGGTTCTGTGGTGAATCAGCTGAAAACAGACACGAGCATAGAAATACATGACCAGGTTAAGTGGAAAACGGCAATACACACAAATACACACTTGTCACTTTAGCACAACAATTCACCTGGCAGCTCCTAAAGGTGAAGAAATATTGGTGTTTTGGAAGAAACATTTATTAAAAACGTTGCTATTATTACTTACATTAAATATTTCGAAATTTAAATCACTTTTATAGAGGCTGTTTTCGTATTTTCTACATGTTTACAATTGTTTTTTTATTACAAATTCAATAGTTTATTATATATGGTTTATATATTTTAAAAGCATACCCATGGTAATGAGGAGCATGTTTTACCTGTGACTACCATGATGCCATTAAAACAGCTTTAAAGCTTGGATCCCATGAATTAAGGAAAAAGCTTTTTTCTCTTTAAATGTTTTATCAACTTTGTAATAGAACTAATTAAATGTTATTTCAGTGAGAACCTCACGAAAGATAGATCTCAGTGTCTTGCATAAATTAGGTGTCAACTCTTGACATTTTTTATTGTTTTTAAAGGGGTAGTTCAACCCAAAAATGTGATTGTTTACTCACCCCAATGTCACCCCAAACTTAAATGAATTGATTTCTGTGTAATTTGAGTCTGTTGTTTTGTTCAAACAGTATTCGATGGTAGCCTAAAATGGTTTGGTTGCCAACATTCTTCAAAATATCTTCTTTTGTGTTTCCCGGAAGAGAGAAAGTCCTGCAGGTTTGGAATGACATGAGATTGAGTAAATGTTGACAGCATTTAAAAGCAGTAAATTAACTTCACTGCATCCTAGCATAAAATCAATGCTTTACTGTCAAGTGCATTTCTGTGTGACAAAAGTGCAATATTAAGTTTATCTGCATTTGCAGTAAATTCAATTATATATATCATTATTTGTCCCTGTTCTAGTTTTATTTATTTACTCCAATTTAAGGCCCTAACCCCAGCAAAACCATTAACGGGGAACTCATGGGCCGGATGGGCTGGGTTTGCCAGGGCCGAATTTTAGCCCCAGTCCAGCCCTGTTTTATGGTATGCCACGCTGAAACATTCAAATAAAGCCATATGTCAACGCACATCACTGATTATTATCCTACCTTTCATTCACTTATGCCTGGCTCACACTACAGGAGTTTTAGGCCGATTTTCCCCTCCCGAGATTCAGAGAAAAAATCTTCTTCACGTACCCCGATTGGTTCCGATGTTCGGTGCAGATTATCTGGTAATGTGAGACGTTCACAGATAAAATCTTGCCCCTCCCGATCTGCTCTCACACAAATCGGGCTCGCCCCGATCATATCAAACATGTTTGATATTTATCGGGATGAGCAAGATTGTAATAACATCAGTACTGTCACAATAGCCAATAGGAAACAAGAAGTCACGACTAGACGGAAGTGACGGACATTTCGAAATGGCGACCGCGAAACCGACAACACGGATTCGTTGGACCTCGGAGATGGAGGAGCGACTTGTTGAAATGTGGCAACAATATGACAATATGAGCTGGGGAGAAATATCGCATCGGTTTTAAACGTACCAGGTGAATATTTGTTTGCACGCTAGGCTACCACTAGCTAGTTCAATTCTAGTCAGAATATGAGTCTGGTGCCGCTCCATTGGGCTGTGATTATGGGGCGTGTTTCAACCTAACCAGGAAAGACCTCAATTGGATAGACCCACAACCAATCAGAGCAACGGAGCGATGCGTAACGTTAGTTATCAAATGTCAGCAGAACTCACTGCACTGTTGCCAAGTCCGTGTTTTTCTCCATGTCCGCGGGTAGAAGCGACCCCAATTATGTGATTTATATAAACCCAGGAATGCGAATTTTAGCAGGCAACCTTTCCAAAATAACATATTTTGCCAAACAAACGCCATTTTTTCCGGAGAACCCCTGGAGGTCTTGTTTTGGCCAATAGTTTTGAGTAGCAATTGCGCGACATTGCAAAAAAACGTGGAAACCCTGTCTGCACGCGCTGGATTAAGTAACGTTAGAAGAAAAGATGAGTGTAAGCGATCTTTGCCAGTGTTGTAATAAAAGAATTTAAGGACACGGAGTACTTCCCAACACGATCATCGTTCCTGAGAGGAATAGTGATGGTGAATGCATATACGAACAAGTTCTCCGTTTAGGATAAGAGCAAATTCAATCCAAAGCGCCTTTGATGACGTGGATGATTACGTTACTGTTGATCATCTGTCCATCATCGTCTAAAGCCTGCCCTGATGATCTCATTGGTCCGAACAGTTTCTGTTCAGGCATAATAACTCCTCTATGGAGCGAGGCCAGACCGAATTGCCTGAGCAAAATTTTTTGTGGGCGGGGCTAAATTCGACTGGCATCCAGGCTAGGCCACCACATGTAAACATTAACTGTTGGAATGTACCTTACCATCTACATAGATGTTTTCTCTCGTTCTCGTTCTCTTTCTCACACACACACCAACACACACACACACAACAGAACATAAGGGTAACCATATACTGTACAAAACAAAACGAAACGAAAAAACTTTTAAACTGAGGCACCAACCTTTAGAACAGTATCCATTTTTCCCGATTCCGATCTGTTGTGTAGATCACGTGATGCGCTTCCTCTGGCACGGTAATCTTAATAACATTTTGTAGTGTGTGATGCTTCACGAATTTCAAATCTTGTAGTGTGAGCATGTTTAAGATTTGAGGGAAGAAAATCTGCAAAGATTCTCCTGAAGTGTGTGCTGCAACCAGACTTTACAATCGGACAGGATTTTATAACTCCTGTAGTGTGAGCCAGGCATTAGGTTAAAGGTGTTTATTGTCATTGTTTCTTTCTTTGATGCTGTATCAAGTTTACTACATTTTGCACACAAAAACTCCATTATTTTAGTTTAAATCGTGTAACGGTTATGTTGTCCACAACGGTAGGTTTTGAGCACTGCTTACAGATGCAGATGTGGTGAGGTTATTTATTATTTTCTATAATCCAATGATAATTCTGAAAGAAAATGCGCCTAGAGTACAGATTAATGAGTCTACTGTTGCTATAGTAACGAACGTAACTTGTGTTTATTTTCCCTCGTAAATTCTGTGCAAAAGCACTTAAGTAAACTTTGTCATTTAACTGAACTGTGCATTTTAGACATGTCATGTAGTTTTAACCATGCAACAAATGCACATCCTTGAATAATGTGCTATCCTTTTTATTTATTAAATCGCATTTACTGCTGGGCTATATGGGCCATTTCAGGAGCATCCATTATTTAAAATACATTATTGAAATGTATCTTCTTTTTACAAGTAAAGTTTCAGAGATGGATACTTTCTACATCCTTTTATCCTGCAGTCACTCCGAGACTAGGTTCATATCCATTTCGTTAAAAAGAACAAGAATCGAAAACGGCAGTGCGTAATCGATTCCGGAACCAGGAATTGGAATTGGAATCGATTCCAAAAATTCCGGAATCGAACAGCTCTACATCAAGATGTTGGGTCTGGGAACTCCCCATTGGCTGGGCTCAATCCGAGGGGCGGGATAAACGCTTGTCTTTCAAATTCCCTCTGCACGCAATAGGATAACGCTACAACCAACCAGAGCAAGGTGGAGCTAGTTGATAGATTAAACTTTCGTCGTATCCAGTCGGAAAATCTCCAAACACATCTTCCTTTCTTAAGAATGATTTTAGTGCCGTTCTTTGTTCTTTTCTCAAAGAAAAGCTTAACTCCAAGTCTTCCAGAGTCGCTGCCAATGCCGATACGATAGACCGCCGTTCGCCAGCCTCTTTGTTTACAAGTAGCACGTGGAACCGCGGCAACTCTGCCGTCATTATGTTAAGCTCGCCCACCGACTCTATACGCAATGTGATTGGCCCGACCAGAGTTTGTTTTTTCCAGCTCGTAGGTCTACTGAGAGTTGCTAGACTACAATTGCGGCAAATTAGATTTGCCCCCGCTAGGGTGCGTCTAGATTTCTAGGCTAGTTTCAAAGGGCTTCAAACGGTATAGGAATAGGGTCTTATCTAGCCAAACCATCTCCCATTTTCTGTTTGAAGCACTTCAAAGCCCTTTGAGACCACATTGATGTGGACATTCAGCCGTTGGTTGCAATTGAAGTCCATTACGTGGAGAAAAAATCCAGGAATGTTTTCCTCAAAAAACATCAGAAGAAAGAAAGACATGGACATCTTGGAAGGCATTGGGGTGAGTAAATTATCAGGAAATTTTCATTTTGAGGTGAACTAATCCTTTAATGGTGAGACTTTTGTTTTTTTAATCAGGCTTTCACAAATTGTATGAAAATTAGGATTTATCTTTATCGGCCGATATATCGGTTATCGGCTTTCAAATATAAAGAATTATCGGTTACCAGCCAAAATGTTCATATCAGTGCAAAGGTTGTACATGCAGCGATGTCTCTCAATCCAAATTAAAGTCCTGTTTGCACCTTTAACTAGGCATGCACCGATATTCTGTCCGATACCGATAACTCTTTATATTTTAAAGCCGATAACCGATATTTTGGCGTAATAAACCTAAATCCAAATTTTCATATTTTATTTAAGTCTCAGCATTAAATCCATGTCCCAAACACACAATGTAGCCGATATGACAGATTTGCGCTTGCATTTTCTTTTTTTGAAGTGATTTCAATCATATTTCAAGCAATTCATAATCATCATGGTGAACAGTGAAGCATCTGAAGTGTCTCAGCTGAAGGAAATTATACATTATATATCAGCTTTAATATACTGGACAAATGTTATTTTCGGGACGATAATGCTACATTAAAAATGAACATATATCGGGCCCGGCATCCCTAACTTATACTTTACAAACTGATTAACATATTGGTTTACATGTGAATTCCGACTCATCTGCGCTTTTTTATTTACAGAATTTAGACGTGTCCATATTGTTTTATAATTACTATTAATAAAATTTCGGCATTCCTGGTGTTTTCCGAATGTTCTGCTATTTTTAGCAAATTAATATCCATTCCTGATTTACCGGATTAAGGATAAGGATTTAAAAAAATTATAATTCTCACAATTTCTACCTAATATAAAATGTTAGTGCTTGTCATAGTAAAATGTGTTTTATTCATTGTTTTGTCTTATTTTAAATAATTTTAAGTCATCTTTGCGCAGCAAAACTAGATCATAGAGAATCTATTTAAGCTTATGGTGTTTTTTAGGGATGGCCGATATATGATCATTTTTAATGTTAATCGGCCCGAAAATAATATTTGTCCGATATATTCAAGCTGATATATAATGTATTATTTCCTTTAGTTGAGACAATTCACTTCAGATGCTTCACTGTTCATCATGATGGGTTTGAATCGCTTGTAATATGATTTGAAATTGTTTCAAAAAAGGAAAATACAGGTCTGGCTACATAAAATTATAATGTGAACATCGTAATTGTGTGTTTGGGACATGAGACTTTTGTTTTTGTTATCAGGCTCTCAAAAATTATATAAAATTTGGATTTAAAATTATCAGCCAATATATCGGTTATCAGCTTTCAAATATAGAGAATTATTGGTTATCGGTATCAGCCAAAATGTTCATATCGGTGCAAAAGGTTGTTCATGCAACCTTGAGTACTGCATTTCCTAAAAAGCATTAGGGATGCACCGATACAAAAAAATTGCCTGATACCGATAATTCTTAATATTTGGAAACTGATAACCGATATATCGGCTGATAAAGCTAAATATAAATGTGTTTCAGTTAGCGGCTTTATTGGTGAATATTTTGTTTTTGTAATTAGGCTCTTAAAAATTATTTAAAAAATTGGATTTAGATTTATCGGCTAAAATATCAGTCATCGGCTTTCAAATATAGAGAATTATTGGTTATCGGTATCAGCCAAAATGTATATATCAGTGCAAAAGTTTGTTCATGCAGCCTTGAATGCTGCATTTCCTAAAAAGCATTAGGGATGCACCGTTATGAAAATTTTTACCGATAATTCTTTATGTTTGAAAGCAGATAACCGATATATTGGCTGATAAATCTACATCCAAATTTTTTTCAGATTAGCGGATTTAATGGTGAAACTTTGTTTTTGCAAACAGGCTCTCAATTTTGAATTTGGATTTTGATTTATCGGACAATATATCGGTTATCGGCATTCTAATAAACAGAATTATCGGTTATCGGTATCAGCCCATCCCTAAGGAAACGCAGCATTCAAGGAACATCTTTGAAAACATTACTTATTTAATTTAGTGACAGTAGTGGCACAGATATTACACACAACTTTTTTTGTGGCACATAATAAATGTAAAAATAAAATCTTCCATCTTGAGTTGCTTTATTTATAGACCTTGATTATTAAGGTATGAATTTGTCTGTTGTGTGAATGTTTGTCGATTCGCTCCGATTCGCTTCTTTGACCAGAGAGAACAAAACGTATATGTTTAGTCAAACATCCGTTCTTATTTACAGTTGAATCGTTGCTCATGAAGTGTTCATTGCTTATTCTCTGATTGGCTAAAGTTGAATGTTGTATATTGAAAATTGGGGAAAAAAATGTGATGGCTTAAATCAAAACTTGTTGTATTGTTGGGAATGTTTAAGTCATTTCAACTTAATTTAAAGGTGTCATGAACTGGCTTTTTTATTTTTTTATACGGTTGTCTGAGGTCAACTAATGACGTGTGGTTTTTACATTTAAAAACATCATAATGAATCAATAATAGCTATTTTGTACTCTGGTTTTGAGGCTCTCTCCTGAACGCTGGGTTTTGATGGGCGTGCCGCACTGGAGTCTTGGAAGTAAACGCCCACGGCTAGGATTGGATAAGATTTGCATATTTAATGAGCTTCAGCCATGAGGGTGGGATCGTTTTGAAAGCGGTGACCGGAATGATTCTCTCGATCCCAGGGCTCGTAAATGTCTTTATCAAACAAACACAATGATTTATCTCTCATCCACCCGCGTTGGAATAATATTTTTGTATTACTGAGTTAGCCCGCCTGATCGTTGGATATAAGCGCAAATCAAGCACACACACACACACACACACACACACACACACACACACACAACACGCGCAAAGTGACCCATACATGTCCGATTCTGTCCCCGAATCACAATAAACCAACAAATAAGGGATTCTCCAGCCTCTAAAGGTATGTTCTGTTAATCAAAACGATCTATAACAATGCAATAGCCTACTATTACATATAAAAACATGTTTTACTCACATAAGTGTGCTGCACCATTCCTGTCGGCTCCACTATAGAAGGCACAGCATTGCATTTTAATCTCAATATGTCTGCAAATCCAGCACCTGAGACTTGAGGACAAACGATTCTGCAGTGAAATGAAGCAAACACACGTACATGTCTTCCCCACGTGAGCTGGAACTTCATTAAAAATAAAGTTCAACCACACAATATTAGGATCCGAAGGAAGCTTATGCAGCGACTGAGTTCTTCCACAATATCTTGCTGTCTTCTTCTCTTGTTTATTGCTGCTGGCTAGCGTGATGAGTCGGTGGGCGGGGCTACTGAATCACACGTGTTTATTATTCTGTAGAGGCGTGTTTTGCCATATGATGACGTCAGGATGAAGCACTCTATCGTTTTCTGGGTCTGGTGTCTATAAAAGCTTTTCTTTGACTAACAAGGAAGTTTTCAGCTCTGAAACTTACAGGATATTCTTATATTACCATGACCTTTCATATATCAAAAGCTCAAGGGAAAGTTGATTTCTCAATTCATCACGACTTTAAAAAAAATAGTTGAATCTTGTATAACTCATACAAAAATTGAAGTTGAAAAGCAATGTAAAACTTATTGATCATATACTTTTACAGTGTGTTTTGATTCTGAATTATTAGCAATAAAATCTGCTCTA
>CM040933.1:2846798-2856798 GCA_023029165.1 Gobiocypris rarus
TTAAAGTACAAAAAAATAGTTTTTTTCCCATAGCGTTTTATTTTTACCATTGTTTTCTGTTTTAGGTTTTCTGGATTCCATTTTAATTGTTTTAATCATGAATTTTAATAATCATGTATAATGAATAAAATGCATAACATATATTTTGTGTTGTGTTTTTTCTGGTAATCAAATGAAGACATAAAACATTAATTTAATTTAACTTTTAATCATGTGAAATTAAACCTGTTAAAATTGAAACATGGAGGACATTTTTTGATTATGCCTTAAAAAAATTAAGTTTTGATAATATTTTAATATTATTAGTGTTATTATTATCATCCCATTGAGATGTATCTAAATTCTACTGTACAACATGACTATATTTCTGTCAAGTTAAACCGAATCTTTATTTTGACGGGTTGCCGTGAAAAGCTCTGAGTTTCTGTGTGATTATGATATGATGGTGGTTTTTCTCAAATGAAATGGTAAAATGCTGATGAAGTGACTTTCAGAGCGGCTCTGGAGACAAAGTTCATGCATTCATGTCCTTGTTTAGTAAGGCTACAGAGGTCATTCATTCACACAGAAACACACAGAACATGCAGGATCCGTATTTATTTATTCGTCTGTATCATGATTTTATTTAGTTCTGTGATGGTACTTGTCAAAGGTTTAATAGAAAGAGCCAAATCGTTCGCAGTATCAAGAGGATTCATGTTAAAACAATAATAATAATCAGGTGCTGATCAGTGTTTTGTGTGATGCAGAGACCAGCGGTCAGATGAAAGTGTTTTTGCCCAATAAGCTGTTGGAGTGTTTGCCTCGCACAGCGACTTTACCCAAAGAGAGACTGCGCTGGAACACAAACGAGGTGCCACCATAGATTTTATTCTACATTTTCTGTGTTTGCTTTCATTTTGGAGTGTTTTAGTCATTTGTATTAGTGTTTTTAAAGGCCTACGATCATCCAGTCCATAAAAAGAAACACAAAAGCTCTTATAAACAAAGTTTATAAAAAGATTTAACTTTTTAAAGTTATTTAAAAAGGCGGGTCGTTTTTGACCCGGACGTAACGAGGTAAAATAATACAAAAATGATAGATTTTTGGGGGAAGATTTCTATACTCTATGTGAGCGAAGTCTGTAAGTTTTAGCCCAATGCAATTAACATGAACGAGTCATCTATTCAATTTCATTTGGTACTGCAGCCAAACAGTAAAAAAATTCACTTTTTTTGTGATATCAGCCTCAAATTTGGAGCATAACTCGTTTAGATTTATGACTTTGATTTTCTCACAGTTTTAGAGTAAAACATGTTTTTTAAATTTAATTATAACTTATAATTTAACTAATAACCTGCCAAGCGTTGTCTTTAAAACGAGACCAAACTTTAATATTTCCAAAACATTCAAGATTTATCAACTCACATTTTCTGGGAAAAACCTGTCTTAGGGTCTAAATGACTGGATAATAATGTGCGCTTGGTGTGCGTTTGTTTGTGTTTCAGGAAATCGCATCCTTCCTGATTTCTTTTGAAAGACATGAGGAGTGGCTGTCCTGCAGCCTTAAGACCAGGTCAGTTGTGTGTTTGTGTGATTGTGTGCGTGAACATCACGGATCCATTCATTGTAACTGAGCGTTCACACCGGCGCGGAGCTTCGTTGACGATTTGCACTTGCAAAAAATGCTCTTCTTATTTAGTCATTTTTTCTTGTTTCCAGTCTAAATATCTAAAAACTCTTAAATCAAGATGCATTTACTAGATAAGTAAAATAACAAGATATTTGTTCTTGTTTTCTGGGGAAAAATATCTGAATGAAGTGAGATTTTGCTTTGGGATGAGAAAAATGATCTTATTTCTGTTTGTGACAGAAACAAGAAACAATTTTTCAATCAGAAACGAGATTCTTTTCCCCATTGGCAGATAATTTTGCTTGTTTTCAACAAAACAAGAATAAATATCTTATGTCATTTTACTTGCATCTTGATTTAAGAATTTTTAGATATTTGGACTGGAAACAAGAAAAAATTACTTAGTAAGAAGAGCATTTTTTGCAGTGTGGGCGTCGAGGAGAGTTGAAATCAGGTCAACTTTATGGTAATGAGCTATGATGCGGTTCGACGGCAACCAATCAGAATATAGAGGTGCTCTGCTTGAGAGAAATCCAGAGAACGAGTCCTGTAAACTTTGGTTCCGGCCACATAAGTTCCCAAGCAAAATGGAGGAGAAGTTGATCATTGCTGTGCGGGTTTCCCTATCATTCACGACGTGATCATTCATAGTGATGTGAAATTTGTTAAGTAGGCGCGCAACACTATTTTATAGGCACTAGAACGCTTGTTTTTCAGTGGGAATGCAATTCTTACTTTCACATTTAAATGATTTCATGAGGTTAACTCATACCCTACTTGTGGTCAGTCTGCCAATCAACATGCTTGTTTGCTTTGCGGCCCCTTAAAATACAGTTTAAAAAAAGACCAAGCATTCAATCTATGTCAGAGCACCAGCGTGTCCACGAATCTTTCTACTGCGTCGTTGGCAGAGCGGCCAGAGCAAATTTTGACGCTCTCTCCGGCGGCGGTGTGAACGCACTTAAAGGTGTCATGAACTGGCTTTTTTATACGGTTGTCTGAGGTCAACTTATGACGTTCGAGTGGTTTTACATTCAAAAACATCATATTGAATCAGTAATAGCTATTTTGTACTCTGGTTTTGAGGCTCTCTCCTGAACGCTAGGTTTTGATGGGCGTGCCGCACTGGAGACTTGGAAATAAACGGCCACAGCTAGGATTGGATGAAATTTGCATATTTAATGAGCTTTTGCTCCCTCGTCTGTACACGTGAGGGATTGAAAGCGTGTGGGGAAACGGCAACCGGAATGATTCGCCCACAGGGCTCGCAAAATGTCTTTATCGAAAAAACACAATGATTTATCTCTCATACACCCGCAATTTATTGGAATGTTGTTTTTTTATTACTTGGCCTGCTCGATCGGTGGATATAAGCGCAAACCACACACACACACACACACACAGCCCCGGGACGTTGGGCTTTGCGAGCCCTGGCCTATACATGTCCGAGTCTGATCCTGAATCGCAATGAACCAACAACACCACAAATAAAGGATTCTTCAGCCTTTGACAGCGTGTTCATTTAGACACGTACACATAATCAATAGATGTCAAACAATCTGTAACAATGCAATACTATCACATATAAAAAACATGTTTTACTCACATTAGTGTGTTGCTTCATTCATTCATGTAATCTCATCCTGGCTGCAAATCCAGTCTCTTGTTTACAAACGAATCCGCGGTGAAATGAAGGAACAAACGCGCAATGTCTTCCCCACGTGAGCTGGATCTTCATTAAAAATAAAGTTCATCCATGCATTCCTAATATTGGAATCCGAATGAAGCTGCATGTTTATTGCTTAGAAGTTCGATCTGGTTTATCTCTATGTAGGCCTATGTCATGTCAGTGGCACGAGTCGGTGGGCGGGGCTACAGAATCAGGTGTTGTTCATCTTATGTTGAGGCGGTGATTCACCACACGATGACGTCAAGGGTCGGCATATTCTGAGATCGAGCGTTTGCTGGGCCTGACGTCAGTAAAAGCTTTTCTTTGACTAACAAGGCTTACAGGACTTGAAGGATATTCTTATATTAACATGACCTTTTATACATCAAAAGCTCAAGGGAAAGTTAATTACTCAATTCATCACCCCTTTAACATTCTTAACCCTCTGGTGCTCTTCAGTCATCTTTGACTTAAAAATTATACATTTTGTTCATTTATTTTTGAATATTCCAATGGAATGGGTATAATGGTTAGAATTTGGTAAAGGTTTTGGCACTTGTTATGTAAACACACACACACAAACACAAACATCATGGGTACAAACATCTTTTGTTGTTTGATTAACATTAAAGCGCAGACGGCAGCGCAGCAGGAATACTACGTTATGATCTTGGATTATGCAGCATTACACAGCTCAGTGCCTTCACATTCATTAACCTTGTGCATCCTTTTGGACATTTTTGGCTTTTTCAGATTCGTTTTTTTGACAACTTTGCCTGTGCTAACTGCATAACATTTGCCACAGGTGTGTATTTTTGTTGGAATTTTATTATTTCATCCCCATTTCCTGTAAAAAAAACTATTTTGCACTAGGTACACAAAATACTTACACTCGTCCCCAAAAATGCCCCCATTGAAACCCATTAAAATTGCTATTGTTAATCCCATTGCCATTTAACTATACAATTATGCAATCTTTGTTAATAGGCTTTTATTCTGTTGGCAAGGCTTCAAAATTTAAATTTTACTATTTTTTACCAGATGGTGCCATTTTTTTCAGCGTATAAAGCAAATACACACTTTTATTCCTGTTTTTTTTTAATGCATATTATAAAGCCAGTTTGATAAATTATGAAGCTATAACTGTGTGTTGGTATAGATGTCAGAGTGTGGTGTGTATGTATGCAATAAAAAAAATTGTGTTGGTGTGTGTGCTTGTAATATTTGAGAGAGAAAAACTCAACTGCAAATAACAAATCCAACCTCTCTGCATCTGTGGAGTTTTGCTGCCATCTAATGGGGAAAAATTGGCACAGCGTCCAAACAAAATCTTACTGAGAGCTCATTTTTTGAGATATCAACCTCAAATTTGAAAAATTAGTTTAAGAGCTCAACATGTTTTAAATATTTTTTTTTTTATAAAGTAATTTTCATAAACTTAAACCTCTATAACTTTTTTTTTGGTTTCACTTTTTAAACTTGTTTTACTTTAAGAATAATCTTCTTCAAAATGAGACCAAACTTAAGTCTGTGCTCCCAAGATTCAGTTTTTCGACATGGACGTTTTTGTCCTATATGGACCTATGTGTAACTTTTTTTTAATTGATGCACAAGGGTTAACATTTTCCTTTTTCATGCTATAGCCGATATCCCGATGATTGTAAAATGATCAAAAATCGTCCGATAAATATCAGCGGCCGATACATCATCACATCCCTAGTATTTTCAGTTTTTGAAGTGATTCCAATCATATTTCAAGCAATTCAAACCCATCATGCTGAACAGGAAATAGTAACTGAAATAGATGTTTTGTTTGCGTGTTCAGGCCACAGAACGGTTCGATCATCCTCTACAATCGCAAGAAGGTAAAATACCGCAAAGATGGATATTGCTGGAAGAAGAGGAAAGACGGAAAGACGACAAGAGAGGATCACATGAAGCTGAAGGTTCAGGGCATGGAGGTGAGAGCGCCACCTTCAGCTCAGAACACGCGTGGGATATTTGAGATTTGAAAGAAGTCTCTCGTGCTCACCCAGGCAAGCATACAGTAATAATGTGAATGTGATGATAAAGCAGCTCACACATCTCTGTCTCTGCCGCAGTGTCTTTACGGTTGTTATGTTCATTCCTCCATCGTCCCAACATTCCACAGGAGATGCTATTGGCTGCTGCAGGTTAGTTATGACGACATGAATCTACCCAATCAGAAGCCAGGATGAACGTATATATTACTATAACTGTGTGTGTGTGTGTGTTTGCAGAACCCAGACATTGTTCTAGTGCACTACCTGAACGTGCCATCGCTGGAGGACAGTGGGAAGTCATGTGGCCCGGTGTCATGCGCGCTGACCGACCGGCGGGACAGTCTACGCTGGAGCCGAGACGAACTGCTGTCGCAACTCAAACCCATGTGTGAGTGACCAATCACATGCCTGATCTATGAGCGACACACCTTCTGCATGAGTGATCGACCAATCACATGCCTGATGCATTAAAATTCAGCTTTGATCACAGGAATATATTACACCTTACTATATATTAACATAGAGAACAGCTGATCTACACTGGAATTTTTCAATATTTCCTCCGTTACATATGAGAGTGACTCAAACACGTGTGATTACGTGTGAACAATTTAATCATTTAATACAAAACAGCTTAGTGTGTGCAATAGGTTTTCAGTAATTGCTGGTCAGTTACACCATGGTCAGTGCGTTTGAGCCCGTACTCAGTGTGACTTTGACTGTGTGTTTTTATATTCGTGTGTGTGTGTTTAGTCCACAGTATTAAATGGTCCTGTGGAGGCAACGGTGCCGTCGATCTCTCCGTGGAGCAGATGGTGCAACAGATCCTGGAAACCCAACAGACCAAACCACAGCCACGAACACACACCTGCCTCTGTGGTAACTCACACACTCTTTCTGTGGGCATCATGCTTTAAATACTGAGCCAGTGATGTTTCCTACACTTTTAATCAAGACATTATTAATAAAGGCTTGTGATGGAGAAATACTTTATGCTAAAAACACAGGGTTTATGTTCATATCATGATTTACACTACCGTTCAAAAGTTTGGGGTCAGTAAAATGTATTAAAAAAAAAACAATGACTGAAATAAAAAAAAAACACGCAACATTTTTCATTTTCGTTTAGGTTAATGTGATGTTAAAAAATAATTAAACATTTATAAATAAAAATTATATTAAAAAAAATTACTCAAACGTAAAAATGAAAACAAAATTACTCAAACATTATACAATTTACACATTTGATGTATAATGATAAATAAAACGTAAATACAATTTATAAAAATTATATATAATTTTTTTTTTAATGAATAAAAATTATGTAAAACTGAAAATAAAAACGTTGAATGAAATAAAATCTTTATTGAATTATTGAAACATTTGATGTACGATAATTACTAAAACTTAAAACAATTATAAACATAAAAATGACTTTAAATTAATTTTCGTGTAACATATCTTTATTGAATTTTTGTGATTCACACTTTTGATGTATGAAAATATCAAACTTAAAATTAATAAAAATTATATAGACATTTAAAAAAATTAACAAACATGACAGACAAAAAAATATTAAAATTGAAAATAAATGCATTTGTAACATATCTTTATTGAATGTATATAAATTACACATTAGATGTACAAAAATAACTACAACTAAAATAACATTTATAAAAATTATATGTATATATATATATATATATATATTAAAAAACTTAAAGTTTTTTTTTAAACTGAAAATAAAAACTAGAATCTATATTGCATTTATACAATTTACACATTTGATGTACGATAATTACTAAAACTTAAATAAAATTCATAAAAATTCTATAGACATTTTAAAAAACCAAATAAAAAATATAAACGCAAAAAATTACTAAAACTTGAAATGAATTTTTTTTTGAATAAAATATCTTTATTGAATTTGTGATTTACACATTTGATGTATGAAAATAACTAAAACTTAAAATAAAATTAATAAAAAGTATATAGACATTTGAAAAAAAGAAAAATGACAGAAAATAACTATGAATGAAATACTTTTAAGAAATGCAATACATTTTATTTAACATATCTTTATTGAATTTATACAATTTACACATTGCTTACTTAATTTAACTCTCTTAATTTAAATAAAACAATATATATATACAGGCATAAACAAATAAACATGTCAAACTTTCCTCATACTTCTCCATAACATCCAGAGCTTATGAATAAAACTTACAAAAAAAATGTCCAAAGTATGTGAAACTTAATTTTAAAATTAAAAAAGAAGACTTATCTCAATCTGTAATAATATTTCACAATATTACGGTTTTGATTGTGTTTTCTATCAAATAAATGAAGCCTTTTGAACAATAGTTTAGTGATGACTGTTTTCCACAGCATCTCCCGGATCCAACATTCCTCACCGCTGCAACAGCACAAAACATCGGATCATCTCCCCCAAACTGCCCGCCCCTTACCCCGCCCTCACGGAGCTGCAGAATCTGGCCAATGAGGGCTCAGGAGGAGAGGTGGGGCGAGAGGCGGGGCCGGGCGATGCTCTGGTTGCTGTCGTGCCTTCAGAGAGGAAGCAGCCATCCGGTACGCCAGACGATGGTGGGCGGGTCGAGGACATGGTGGGCGTGGCTTCACCATGCTCCGCCTCTTCCTCGTCCTCTTCGAGTCCGCCCCAAACGCAGCGCGCACCAACAATCGCTCTGAGCAACGGAAACGGCTTCCAGCGGGGCGGATTGGCAGCGGTGGCGCTGCCGCAGAACGCGGTCATCGTGATGACGACCGCAGCGGCAGTTACCCGTGGATGTGGGGAGGAGTCAAACGGCGAGCTTGGCTCCACCCGACTTTCGCTCACTCGTTCCGGTGGACGGTTAGTTTTGTCTCCTGTCCCGCCCAAACAGGACACGCCCTCCCCTCCAAGCTCCGCCTCCCCACAGAGCCCCATCCCACCAAATCAGGGCGTGGCCACGCTGTCACTCACTCTCCTGCCCAGCCCTGTGATTGGAGGACTGCTGCTGACTGACCGCATTGTCCCAGAAGCACCCGGGGCGCTTCTGCACCCGTCGTCCCCATCACCCTCGCTGCTTCCGTTCGACCCTGATTCCTTCCTCAACAGCCCCAAACAAGGCCAGACCTACGGAGGCCCCACCCTCACGCCCCACTCTATCTCCGCCTCCTCCTCCCCGTCTCCACCTCCTTCCACATCTCCTCAACCTCCATCTTTTGCTCTGTCTCTTTCTCCCACTTCCCCCCCGTCGTCTCTGTCTTCCCTCTCTTCCGAAACGGAGAGGAAGAGTATTCCAGGTCGTCCCGCCTCCAGTCCGGCCTCGCTCTCGTTTTCACTCTCTCCGACGCGTACGATGTATCTGGAGACGTCTTTAGGACTGGATTCGTTGAGCCCCTCGCTTTCTGTCCCTCCCACAGACGGCAGAGCTCCTCCCAACGGATTTGATGCTCAAACCCCGCCCGGTCATCTACTGACCAATCAGCTCTCTCCTTCCCAACACGTCGGAAACCAATTGGCAGCCACCAACACAACGACTGAAATGACACCCTCCCTCGAAATGCTGGAGACCAATCAGCTGCCTCCAGAAGGAGAAAAGGCGGAGCTTAGGCAGTCGCAGCTTCAAGTGCAATCCTGTCTTTTAGCAACGCACTCCATGTGCATTCATACCCAGAATCTGACCCCGCCCCCAGCCACACCCACAAACATTACTCCCATACAGGTGAAGGAGGAGCAGTCTCCGCCCACTCATTTCGACTCAGACGTGACACCCATGGACACCACCCACTGCGCCCATATAGACGGGGAGGAGGCGGGGCTTACGTTTGACTCCACCTTCCCTGACCTAATATCTGAGCTGATCACCGAGGAGACCGTCAGCCACTCCCCCGCCCCAGCTCCGCCCATTTACCCCATCAGGTACATGGTTCCGCCTCAGCCGACGCCCTCCACCTCATTCTTGCCCTTCCCGCTCCTTACAAACGCGCACTCTCTGGCGTCCGGCGGCGCTCCGGAAGAATCCCAGCGCTTGGCCAACATCACGGACTTCTCACCGGAATGGTCGTACCCGGAGGTATGAACCCTTACGTCACTCCTTTAATTGGTTGCAAACCTCTTTTTAAATAACTGCAAAATACAAATTACATTTTTTTCTCATGTATTATTTGTAGACGGACCTAAGCTCTATTCTTGGTTATAAATGGTTACACTTTATTTGGTAACACTTATTTTCATTGTTACATACATGTAGTTACTATAGTAATAACAATAAATTATGCACACTCTCTTTCTCTCTCTCACACACACACAAATTCAAATATATTTGTATAGCGCTTTTCACAATACACATGGTTTCAAAGCAGCTTTACAGAAAGTGCAATTGATAAATGTACATTGAAAAATGTTAGAAAAAGTGAATCAATCATGTATTAATTTAGGCCATAACAGCGCTTCAGTCGTGTCTTCACAGGTGTTGGGGCATCTGAAGTCTCCATGAGAGGCTGGATACAAACTGGAGCTGACCAGGACTAGTGTCCCGAGATAACAACAGAAAAGCACATGGGAAATAATTAGCATAGCTGCTGTTCAGAATATTAATGCTTTTGATCCGATTTAACTGTAGTGTAATTATAATGTGAATGCTTGGCTAAAGAGATGCGTCTTTAATCTAGTTTTAAACTGGGAC
>CM040933.1:2859298-2866798 GCA_023029165.1 Gobiocypris rarus
CAGCATGCAGCGATTAACAGTGATATTTAAATTAATTTGCAGAGTCGTACATTTATTTTACTAATCTGATGGACAATTAAACATTTAACTTTAGTTTCAAGTTTACTCACATTTCGACTACATTAATGACCGAGTTTAAATACAGATTAATCTTCTCAGCGCTGAAGTACTCCTTTAATGAAAAAAATCCAGCTATTCATGTTGTTCATGTTAGTTCACAGTGCATTAACTACCGGAAATGTTAACAAGATTTTAATAATGTATTAGTAAATGTTGAAATTAACAGTTCATTATGCGTTGATGTTAACTAACGTAGTGAAATAATGACCATTACTCTAAAGTGTTACCAATGAATCTCTAAATTACGCCGTGTCTTTGTTAATGAGAGTATTCACGAGAGCGAGCAGCGGTGAGTAGATTCTAACTGAACCACCTCTGATTGGCCATTGCGTTCCAGAGATCATCAAGCATGTCTATGATTGGCTACATTTCTCACCGCAGATAAACCCGCGGTGAAGAGCGCAAAATCAAACGCAATGTTTGCCAAATCTTTTTCGCAAATGTTATACTATTACAGTATCAACGGAGGGTGCTCTGCTTTCGTTTCAGGGTGCTTTATATTTGAATTTGACCCATATTATAAATGTATTATCAAAAAATTATTTGTGATCAAGCATTAATTGGCGGACCCCCTGCAGTACCGCTGCGGACCCCCGGTTGAAGACCAATGGTCTATAAACGTCTACATTCGGGGTTCATCCTGTAACCAGACAGCAAACAACACAGATTATGCGGTTTCAGTTTTTATTTGGGTATTTTCTGATTTCATTTTTAGTTTTACATTTTATTGTACTATAATTATCCCTGAATTGGGCTTTGTGTTACAATGAAAACGCTACTTTTAAACCTTTCAGCGGCTCAGTTTTTTTATATTAACTATTCGGTTGGACTTATGGCTTTGATTTTATAGTTCTAGAGGGCAAATTATTTTGTACAATATATGTATTGTGTATAAAATAAAACATGTTTAGTTCAGTAAACGTAAAAGAGAACGTATTACACCATCTCAAAAAGAGAGTTCACATGAAAATGAGCAGCATATATACAGATTTACAGTTTCCTGTGTGTGTGTGTGTGTGTGTGTGTGTGTGTGTGTGTGTGTGTGTGTGTGTGTGTGTGTGTGTGTGTGTGTGTGTGTGTAGCTCATGAAGCTGGTCTTGTTGCTCTGCACGTGTTGATGGACTCCAGTACCGTCTCCTCATCTGTGCTGTTTGAGTATCGCGCTCGCAACGCCTCGTCCTTACCGAGCTCACAGCTGGACTGGTTATCACTGGATGGTGAGTACACACACACACACACACACACACACACACACACACACACACACACACACTAGCCAATCCTCCATGTGCTTGTTTGTTCTGTGGTCGTAAGAGAAGAGCAATGACGGTCATAAAAGCTTAGACATGATATGATCATAAGTGACAGATGCCGTAAGAAATATGATGTTAATCCAATGAAATAAAACAAAACTAGTTATTTTATTGTCTCATATCACAAAACCAGTGAACTCAAAGCCGTATAGCCAAGTGAAATGCTTCAGGAACAAGAACAGATGTGGATGTGGGCAGTTCAATAACAGTGTTGATGTCGCAAAATTAATCAATTCTGAAACTAATTCAGTTCAGTGTTGATTCAATTCAGTTCAATAACAGTGTTGATGTCACGAAATTCATAAATTCTGAAACTAATTCAGTTCACTTCAATTTAGTTCAGTGTTGATTTCATTCACTTCAAAAACTGTCCATGTTGCAAAATTCCTTAGTTATGAAACTAATTCAATTCAATTTAGTTCAGTTCAGTTCAATGTTTATTTAATTCAGTTCAATAACGGTGTCAATGTTGCAAAATGAATCAATTCTGAAACTAATTCAGTTCAATTCAGTGTTGATTCAATTCAGTTCAATAACGGTGTCAATGTTGCAAAATGTATCATTATGAAACTAATTCAGTTCAATTCAGTGTTGATTCAATTCAGTTCAATAACGGTGTGAATGTCACAAAATGTATCATTATGAAACTAATTCAATTCAGTGTTGATTTAATTCAGTTCAATAACGGTGTCAATGTCACAAAATGTATCATTATGAAACTAATTCAGTTCAATTCAGTGTTGATTCAATTCAGTTCAATAACGGTATCAGTGTTGTGAAAATTCACCAATTATTAAACAAATAAAGTTAATTTTGATTCAATTCAGTTCAATAACGGTGTCAATGTTGCAAATGAATCAATTCTGAAACTAATTCAGTTCAATTCAGTGTTGATTCAATTCAGTTCAATAACGGTGTCAATGTCACAAAATGTATCATTATGAAACTAATTCAGTTCAATTCAGTGTTGATTCAATTCAGTTCAATAACGGTATCAGTGTTGTGAAAATTCGCCAATTATTAAACAAATAAAGTTCATTTTGATTCAATTCAGTTCAATAATGGTGTCAATGTTGCAAATGAATCAATTCTGAAACTAATTCAGTTCAGTGTTGATTCAATTCAGTTCAATAACAGTGTTGATGTCACGAAATTCATAAATTCTGAAACTAATTCAGTTCACTTCAATTTAGTTCAGTGTTGATTTCATTCACTTCAAAAACTGTCCATGTTGCAAAATTCCTTAGTTATGAAACTAATTCAATTCAATTTAGTTCAGTTCAGTTCAATGTTTATTTAATTCAGTTCAATAACGGTGTCAATGTTGCAAAATGAATCAATTCTGAAACTAATTCAGTTCAATTCAGTGTTGATTCAATTCAGTTCAATAACGGTATCAGTGTTGTGAAAATTCACCAATTATTAAACAAATAAAGTTAATTTTGATTCAATTCAGTTCAATAACGGTGTCAATGTTGCAAATGAATCAATTCTGAAACTAATTCAGTTCAGTGTTGATTCAATTCAGTTCAATAACAGTGTTGATGTCACGAAATTCATAAATTCTGAAACTAATTCAGTTCACTTCAATTTAGTTCAGTGTTGATTTCATTCACTTCAAAAACTGTCCATGTTGCAAAATTCCTTAGTTATGAAACTAATTCAATTCAATTTAGTTCAGTTCAGTTCATTTCAATGTTTATTTAATTCAGTTCAATAACGGTGTCAATGTTGCAAAATGAATCAATTCTGAAACTAATTCAGTTCAATTCAGTGTTGATTCAATTCAGTTCAATAACGGTATCAGTGTTGTGAAAATTCACCAATTATTAAACAAATAAAGTTCATTTTGATTCAATTCAGTTCAATAACGGTGTCAATGTTGCAAATGAATCAATTCTGAAACTAATTCAGTTCAGTCTTGATTCAATTCAGTTCAATAACAGTGTTAATGTTAATTTAAGCCAATTCATCCATTATTAAATTAAGTTCAGTTCAATGTTGTTTCAATTCAGTTCAATAATTAAGATATTTTTACTGGAGAATAAGAAATATTGAGGAAGAACATTGATTTCTGCAGTGCAGTGTAAAACTTAAATGAAAATATAAACAACAATAGTTTGTTTGCGGTGCATGAGCATCAGTCAGTGAATGTCTGAACCGTGACGCGGATCAGTGCTCCGATTCAGCTGCAGTCACTGATCCTGTAGACGCTCTAGTCTGGTTATCTGTGTTTTCATATTCCAGCGGTTAAACTAGTTGTTGTGTGTCCGTGTGGATATCAGCCGGTTTCTATTTCTGCCCTTCAGTGTAAGCCTATTTAAATCCATGTGTACGAGGGGAGCTGCGTGTCTGTCTGTCTCTCTCTCTCTGCCTCAGTAATTTAAGCTCAGCTCTGTCTCTCTCTCTCGGCTCATTTGGGACTTTCCCTGCTCGAGGATGGACGTCTGTGTTGATCCAGCCGGACTTTTGAAGTTTTCCTCTCCTCCGTGTGGAATACTTTGTTTTTCCTGACTTTTCCGTCATCTTTCTCTCTCTCTCTCTCTCTCTCTCTCATGTGATCTGAGCGTGTGGTACTTCTCTGATCGTATGTCTATGTATTATTAACTGTATTATTTTTTTTAATACTTCAAATCATCTTTCTAACATGTCTCACTCCTGATTGAGAGAGAGTGAGACAGGTGAAGAGAGCGAGACATGGAGTTGCGCCTTTTCCGATTCGCCGCTTGTATTTGATCGTCTGAGCGATGGCGCAGAGAAGCAGGGATGGTGTAGGTAGGAATGACTGTGTGTTTGAAAGTCTGTGTGTGTTTGTTTGGAGGTCCGCCTTAGCGATCACACTGTGTGTGTGTGTGTGTGTGTGTGTGTGTGTGTGTGTGTGTGTGTGTGTGTGTGTGTGTGAGCCGTCAACACATTCACACACACTGTAAATCAAGCACTAAACACGCACACCCTCACATCTGCTTTGTGTCTGTAAAAGTAAATATTAGAATTAGTTGAGAATCATGAACCATAAATAATTTTCGTGCTGTTCCGTTCTTCCGCCGAGTTTCCTGCTTGTCGTTCTGCTTATCGTCCAAAGCTTATTCTAAAGAATCGTGTTTTAAAGTGCCTTTCTTGCGGCTCAATGTAATAAAGTTCCTGTTTCAAAGCAGCTTCACAGTAATAAACAGAAAACATGTTGTCAAGTTCAGTTCAGTGTTGCAAAGTCATTTAAATTTGATTCAATTCAGTTTAATAACAGTGTCAATGTTGCAAAATTCATCAATTATTAAACAAATTCAGTTCAGTGTTGATTCAATTCATTTTAAATAGTGTTTATGTTCACACCATCAATTATGAAAATTTAAATTGTATTCAATTCAGTTCATTAAATAAAACAATTGCAAAATTCATCAAATTAGAAACTAATTCTGTTCAGTTCAGTGTTTATTTAATTCAGTGTCAATGTTGCTAAATTAATAAATTATTCAATTCAGTTCAGTAACAGTTTAGAGTTGATGTTGCAAAATATGAAACTGATTCAATTCACATCAATTAATAATTAGTAACAACATTGAATGTTTAATGATTGAATAATTTTGAAACATCAGTTCAATGTTGTTTCAATTCAGTTCAACACAATGTCAATGTTGCAACGTTTATCTATTATTAAACTAATTCAATTTGGTTCAGTTTGATTCATATCAGTAACAGAAGTAATCAATCATGAAAACAATGCAATTCAGTTTGATTTAATTCAGTTTAATAACAGTATCAATGTTGCAAAATTCATCAATTATCAATTTAATTCAATTATGAATTAAACATTCAATTCACTTCAATTGAGTGTTGATTTAATTCAGATTTTAACAACATTGATGTTTCAAAATTCGTCAATTATTAAACATTCATTTCAGTTCAGTGTTGATTCAATTCAGTTCAATAACATGTTGCAAAATTCATCAATTATGAAACAAATTCAATTTGATTAAATTCGGTTCAGTAATGTATCAATGTTGCAAAGTTTATCAGTTATGAAACGAATAAAATTTGGTTGAATTTGACTCAATTCAGTTTAATAACAGTGTTGATGTTGCAAAGTTCATCAATCTTGAAGCTAATTCAGTTCGGTGTTGATTCTATTCAGCTCAATATGTTGCAAAATGCGATCTTTGGCTACGGCAGTTAACAATTCACTTCCGCTGGCCGTCCCATCAGCAGCTGCTGCTTAAAGTCCCTAATGTCAGTACTGCTGTATTCTGGAGGAGAACGCCCATTTAATCTGTTTTTTCTCATGCGGTTCTCCCTAGAATTGTGTCAGATCATGGAGATGAGCGTTGTTTAATGTTGACCGCCTCTCGTTCTCTCTAGATAACCAGTTCAGGATGTCGATTCTGGAGCGTCTGGAGCAGATGGAGCGCCGAATGGCAGAAATGTCTAATAACAATCAGCAGCATCAACATATGAATCACTATCATCAGCAGCTGTCGCGGAATCGGAGCTCTGCTCCGCGCTTGACTCCCGAGAACCAGGTACACACACACACACACACACACACACACTGAAGTCTCTGTTTCTGACATTCACCTTTGATAGGCTGATATCATACCATCTCCTGTAGTCCGTGCTCACAGCTTTATCACAAACATATTGTTTATTAAACAAAGTCAGGTTTGATTCTCGGGCTGACACAAAAACGATGTTCTCCCTCAGTGTTTCTGTCTTGTTTTCCAGTACATGTACATCTAAACAATCAAGATATATTTACTTTAGAAGTAAAATGACAATATAAAAAGTGCTGTTTTATGAAAAAAACCTTCAAAATGGAACAACGGTACACTTAAAATAAGGAAAATTGTGTCAGTCAGTGTGGTATGAAAAAAATAAACTCTAAATTTAAAGGGAAAACACGATTATTTTTCTGACCCCATTGGCAGATTTTGTTGTTGTTGTTCAAGACATAAACTTAACTTTTGATACAAGAATGTTTAGATATTTGTCAGGCCTCGACATTAACGCTTGTCCGGGACAAGTTGATTTTTTGAAGGGACAAGTGAAAGAGAATTTAACTTGCCCTGACGGACAAGTAGTCGATAAAAATTTTAATAACAAAAAAACATCTAGGGAATCACCAAAATGCAAGACTGATTCTGCATTCATTTAGTGTAAGTGGCGATCGATAGTGGATAAGATATAATAGGGCTGTCACTTTTTATTTGATATTCGAATATGTATTCGAATATGACGTGAAATATCCGTAATCGAACTATAAATAAACTATCCGGTTTTTAAAGTGCCATGTAGCGCATTTTTTACAGTCTATGATTAGACCGTTTTTTTTTTTTTTTATTCTTTTGTCATCTCACATCTTTTTTTTTTAAATTC
The DNA here is from genome assembly GCA_023029165.1 of Gobiocypris rarus. Classification (NCBI taxonomy): domain Eukaryota; kingdom Metazoa; phylum Chordata; class Actinopteri; order Cypriniformes; family Gobionidae; genus Gobiocypris; species Gobiocypris rarus. Next base: position 2,866,099 of record CM040933.1, read on the forward strand.
TTTGTCATCTCACTTTTATTCTTTGGCGCTCTAAACGTATTGTAGCGTAGGCCCATGACTAAATCAAGCGAATAATAGCAGTGTGTTTTGAAAATGGAAGATAACTCCATTTTTAAAAAAAACTTATTCCTGTCTATATTCTGAAGGCTTTTACTGAAGGGTTTGTTCATATATTATTCACACTGGTTTATTGAACACTTTATTCCTAAATATATGCGGAAAATGGTTTTTATATTATATAAGCTATATTAATTATATATTATAGCTTTTTAGCATATGCTTGTTAATGCAAATATACAAATTTTGTTAAGTTTTGAAACTAACATTAGCTAAGATTAAAACATGCTGTTTGCTTCATTATTAGTTCATGTTAACTAATGTTAACACGCTTTTATCCAAGCCAAAAGAGCAGCAATTAGTCGAGGATCCAACAATATTCGCCAGGTTTATAAAGCAAGCTAGAGAAGAGGAGACATTTTGTTTGTGTGTGTAAGTGCATTAAAATATTAATAAAAGCTATGATACTATCTCAGTGATACTAAAATAACAGTGGTGTGTTGATGAGCGTTGGATTTATGAACCTGCGTTATCAGGGTTAGCGGGGGAATGTCAACTTTGCCAGTGACATCACTTCAGAATGCGAGTATTAATAGCGCTTTTTCCATGTTAGTGCGTCACACACACACACTAAAACACATAC
>CM040933.1:2871798-2874298 GCA_023029165.1 Gobiocypris rarus
ATTTTATGATTCATTGAAATACATTTCTTACATACAGTTTCTTTGCGAGGGGATTTTGGATATCTCTTTTTATCATTTCTGCATATATTTAGGAATTAAGTGTTATATAAAGCAGGGTGATTAGAAATGCCTCATTTATATAGTAGTTTTGAGATAATTAGCTGATTAGGGTGTGGCACCGGGTGTCTTCAGTGTTGAACCTTTTCACAATATTCAAATTTTCTGAGATACTGAATTTGGGATTTTCCTCAGTTGTTAATTAAAAGAAATAAACATTTGAAATATATCAGTCTGTGTGTCATGAATGAATATAATAGACAAGTTTCACTTTTTGAATGGAATTAGTGAAATTAAATCAACTTTTTGAGGATATTCTAATTATATGACCAGCACCTGTATATTATATGATTAAGAAATTAAATTTTTGGGGAATTTAAAGGGATTTTCCCTTTTCCATCCTGATTAATTTCGCAGTGTTAAATGCAAGCGTATGATTCAGTTTGAAACCAGCTTCAGAATCACTGATGGCTTCTCTTTTGATTCAGTGAATCAAATTGAATGAATCAAATCCAGTCTGAATTAAAATCCCGAGTTGTGGTGTGATGACTCTCACAAACGTCCAATCCAGTGCCGAGTTTCCTCTGAAGTGTCATTGGATCAGTACATCATCTAGCAAACACAGCTTTGTTCTTCTGGTGACTGATATAAACCTGTAAACCCTGAGAAACAAGTGTTTATTTTTCTCAAGTAGACGTATGAAGGTGTGTTAATGTGCTAATGAGGATGTGTGTGTGTGTGTGTGTGTGTGTGTGTGTGTGTGTGTGTGTGTGTGTGTGTGTGGACTGGTAATCTCATGGTATGGGGACAAAATGTCCCCACAAAGATGGCAATATCCAAAATCCTTGTCCTTGTGGGGACATTTTTTGGTCCCCATGAGGAAAACATCTTATAAATCACACTAAGTGATGTTTTTTGAAAATGTAAAAATGCAGTGATGAGTAGGTTTAGGGGCATTGTGTGTGTGTGTGTGTGTGTGTGTGTGTGTGTGTGTGTGTGTGTGTGTGTGTGTGTGTGTGTGTGTGTGATGGGTAGGTTTAGGGGCAGGGCCAGTGTAGGGGGATAGAAAATACGGTTTGTACAGTATAAAATGCATTACGCCTATGGAATGTCCCCATAAAACATGGAAACACAACATGTGTGTGTGTGTGTGTGTGTGTGTGTGTGTGTGTGTGTGTGTGTGTGTGTGTGTGTGTGTGTGTCAGTCGGGGCTTTGGTTTGAGCGCAGGATCGTAGCCGTGTGTGAGCGGATGATGGCCGGCGGTCGGTGGGGACGAGACGGAGAGACGGACAGACTCACACACTCTGTCAGACACCGAGGAATGACGCTACTGCACCTCGCCGCTGCTCAGGGATACACACAGCTCATACACACACTCATACGCTGGAGGTAACACACACACCCACATAATCATGTGAACATTTTATAATAAGGTCTCTAGTTAATGCACTAGCTAACTATGAGCAATACTAATGTAGTTAACATATGGAAGCTTAATGTAAAGTTATGAGCAGATAGATTTGCATCTTTAAATATTCATGTCGTCACAGTGTAGGATTTCAAATACAGATGAACATGATTAAACATGAAAAACTAAGACATTTCATCTGCAATCCTAAAAAGGCTTTTGTGTGTTTACTGGTGTTTGCTTGTGTCCTCAGGAGTATCAGTGTGAACAGTCTGGATCTGGAACAGGAAGTGGATCCGCTGAACGTTGATCATTTCTCCTGCACACCTCTGGTACCACAGACACACACACATACCACAGGAATAAACACACTAGCAGATAATGTGATAATGACCCAGAATGTGTGTGTGTGTGTGTGTGTGTGTTCAGATGTGGGCGTGCGCTCTGGGTCATCAGGCAGCGGCGGTGTTGTTGTACCGCTGGAGCAGCGCGGCTCTGGGAATCCCAGACTCTCTGGGTCGTCTGCCTCTGGCCGTGGCTCATTCACGAGGACACACGCGGCTGGCGCGCTGTCTGGAGGAGTTACACACACACTCTCAGGCGCGAGAACACACACCTATCACAGCCTCGCCTCCGTACCGGCCCCCGTCTCCACTGTCCAGCAGCCCCGACACGGGTAACCACACACACACTGCGCTCACGTGCTTTAGACGTGTTATGAAGCATGTTCAAAAAGCATGTCCAACCAAATTCATTTTTTTTACAATTTAATATTTGATTCAAATATTGACAATAATAAGGCCCTATGAAATATTTCTGTTATTTTTTAAAAACATTTCTGAATTCTATTTAAATTGAATTAAATATATTTAATCAAATTAATATTAACATTACATTAAAATCCTTTTTATTTTTTCTCAAATTCTGTGCTTTTTGTTTTTCTGAATTCCATTTAAACACAATTACTATAAAATGAATATATTCAAAAGAAGGCACGGCGAATCAAATGCATTAAGCATTGACAGTTTAATATT
>CM040933.1:2879298-2996798 GCA_023029165.1 Gobiocypris rarus
CCCAGGAGAGAGCTAAATATGAATTGTATGTTGTGTTGTGGTGTGTGTTTGTATTTCCTTTGTTTGGGTTTATTGATTGCTTTGTACAGCACTTTGGGCTGCACCTGTGTGCTTTATAATAAACTAAACTATGTTAAGAAACAAACTGTCACTAAATGTCTGATTGTGCGTTTGTGATTGTGTGTGTGTGTCTTCGCTAACACACTAATACTGCTGCCGTGTGTCTGATCTCTCTCCTGTTTCTCCTTTAATTTCATGCTAGCTAACATGGATAGCACTGAAGGTAACGCCTCACTGTTGTGTTTCCACACTCTTCTGCCGTGCAGTGTGTGTTTGTGTTGCATCGCCCTCCTGCAGTATCTGTGTGTGACGTGTGTGTTTGTCCTCCTCCAGTACGCCTTGTATAAGAAGATGACGCAGGCGGCCATCCTGATTCAGAGTAAGTTTCGCAGTTATTACGAGCAGAAGAAGTTCCAGCAGTCGCGGCGGGCGGCCGTCCTCATCCAGCAGTACTACCGCAGCTATAAAGAGTACGAGCGTGTCAAGCAGGGTCCGCGCGGCCCCGGGAACCTCAACAGCAAGATCAAGTGAGACGCACACACATTACACGACACTACAGATCATTACACCCTCATGAGTGACTGTGTGGCGCTCACGCTCTCGTTCTGTGTGTCAGAGGCTCCTTCCTGACCAAGAAACAGGATCAGGCTGCGCGGAAGATCATGCGCTTCCTCAGACGCTGCAGACACAGGTACACGTCCATCCGTCTGTCTGTCTGTGTGTGTGTTTCTCGTGCAGGAGTTTCTCTGCTGTTAAGATGGTGAGACACCTGAGAATGAAGCTGTTTAATGAAAGTGTGTGTTTGCAGGATTAAGGAGCTGAAACAGAGTAAAGAGCTGGAGCATCGGGGACTGACCACCTGACCACACACACACTCACACACTCTTTCAGTCGTGTTTACAGTCGTCCGCTCATACACTCCTGCCATCCCTCGCTTCACACACTTCTGCCGGATTTGATTGATTCAGAGAGAAAAGATGGACAGATTGAGCTGCATTATTAGCAGTTGATATGGAAGCTTGTTTTCATCACGGAAAGGTAATCACAACTTTTTCATCTCTCAAAAAAAAGTGATATCAACTCAATAATAACACAAACTCCCAGTTCTGAGGGAAAAATATGATTATATGACGTTTATTCCATGACGGAAACACTCTTCCATAGCCACACAGTCCGCCGCTTGTCTTCGGTTGCTTCTTTCCAGTCGTTGCTGCAGCACTAAAGTTCACGTTCAGCTTTACTGAATGTTTCTATGTATTAATGGATCTCTATATAAATGTAAACAGTATATACGCTCATATATATATATATGTATATATATATATGGTCATAAACACAGAGTTGATTGTGTTGGATATGAATTTATTTATTGGAGGTATATTTTATTAGCACTCGATGTTGCGGCTCAGAACCACAGGAAATAACCACGCCGAGTTCATGTCGATATCCAAAGTCTTAAACCGCAGGGGTCACATGGCCTAGTGACGATCACATGACTTCACCACGTGGGGAATATACGGCTTCATCACTCTTTATGTTCATTGAATATAATGACTATAATATTTGTAGTGATGATTAGGGTTGGGAATCGTGAGAAATTTTCCGGTTCCGGTTCTGGTTCCGATTCCGGTTCCATTAAAATTATTAAACAAATAGTGGTAAAGGAAAAAGGCATAATACGCAACTCAAACAATCCTTTTTGTGTTTATTACATGATCTCTGATTCATTTACAGGTTGGCAATGTCAAAAAAGTCCTGTACTGTACAAATATTACAGTATTCAAAGCATTCTTGCAAAAATATTATATATATATTAGTTATATTTATTAGTTAGTTGTATATTAATTTAATAGAAATTCAGTTATTCAGTGAACTTGTAAATAATAAATGGTAATTCAGCATTGTAGGGGTGAATATGTGTGCTACCCAAATAATGACTGGTGCTTTCACACTTGGTTCGATTGCCTGGACCGAACCCGAGTTCGATTGCTCCCTGGACCGTGTTCATATTATATTTTGGGGTCCGAAACCAGGGTGCGTTTGCGTCATCAAAGGAGCAGCTGTTTACCCCGTTACTTGGTAACGACGTCGAGCGAGGTGGCGGCAGAATGAATAGCGTTGTTCACCTAACTTTTATAGTTTTGTTTTTGAACCGTTAGTTTTGTTACCAAAGCTTCAGTACGTAATGGCACTTGCGTCTATCTGCCACGGATGTACTGCAAATACTCTAAAGAACGCTGACGACGAGCAGAAATTAGATTTGCAGGTCTCTGTTTACAGTACGTCACTCATGCTCATCAGGACTCGAGAACGGTTCGCGGTGCGCGCGCCGAGTTCGAAGACAGCATTCACGCTTGATGTGGTAATTTCATACACGCAGGTTCAAGACTCGCTCACTCCCTACAGTGCAATTCGCTAATTAGCTATACATCTGTGCTAAAATATCACTGTGAAAGTCATCATAGCTTGCGTAGTATAGACCCAGCTCCCAACCCAACTTTGAGAATAGATTAACGGCGATATTTTTTTATCGCCCGATAAGAGTCTCACGTTAACGCAGCACGTTAACGCCGATAACGGCCCGCCACTAATTAATTGTTTGCACTTCTGGAAGCGGCAGGCAACGTAATTAATATTCATGATGAGGTTAGCTGTCGCCCGCTATTAAAGGATACGCTCCCAGCGCTTCGCACACACATTGCACCAGAACCGTTTTCGGAACCGAAACTCAGGAATTTTGCGCGATTCCGGTATTTTTCAAAAATAATTATCGGTTCTGCATAAGAACCGGTTCTCGGTTCCCAACCCTAGTGATGATATTTCAGCTCTTTCAGCATCCTGTATCCCTCTGTTTTAAAAATTGGTCAAAACAAGCAAAAACCGTTCGAAATAATAAAAGCACTTACTGACATTCGTTGTTAATCCGGTAACGTTCACACAAAACGAAGCGACTATTTTAGATTCAACAGACGGTGATTATGGGATGTTCCAGAAACTGGAGTAGTCGTGACTTTTTACCTCAAAATTCTGTTACGACAGTGTATACTATGACATAAAAGTGGAAATTTTTCAATTATCAGACAAAGTCAAAATGGACAAAATGTTAAATTACCACAGTGTATACTATGACAAAAATTGAAATTATTCAATTATCAGAAAAAGTCTAAATGTTCAAACAAATTTAAATTACGACAGTGTATACTATGACAAAAAGTGGAAATTATTCAATTATAAGACGAAGTCAAAATGGACAAAAATGTTAAATTACGACAGTGTATACTATGACAAAAAGTGAATTTATTCAATTATCAGAAAAAGTCTAAATGTTCAAACAAATTTAAATTACGACAGTGTATACTATGACAAAAGTGGAATTTTTCCAATTATAAGACGAAGTCAAAATGGACAAAAATGTTAAATTACGACAGTGTATACTATGACAAAAAGTGAATTTATTCAATTATCAGAAAAAGTCTAAATGTTCAAACAAATTTAAATTACGACAGTGTATACTATGACATAAAAGTGGAATTTTTCCAATTATAAGACGAAGTCAAAATGGACAAAAATGTTAAATTACGACAGTGTATACAATGACAAAGAAATTTAAATTATTCAATTATCAGAAAAAGTCGAAATGGACAAAAATTTTAAATTACGACAGTATTAAATTACGAAATAATAAAAGCACTTACTGACATTCGTTGTTAATCCGGTAACGTTCACACAAAACGAAGCGACTATTTTAGATTCAACAGACGGTGATTATGGGATGTTCCAGAAACTGGAGTAGTCGTGACTTTTTACCTCAAAATTCTGAGGAAGAAAATGGCTAGTTATAAAGTCTGATTATTGAAAATAATCGTTTTGTTTTCTATTCCGTGGCCGTTTCCCTTAAGAACGTGCATTAATGGAATCCGTATCAGATCCTGCTGATAAAGCTTTTATCGACTTGCGTAAGACTTTAATTCTGAGCTGTGAACGCCTGCTTCTGATTGGATACGTGATGTCAGAGCCGTACTCGTGTGTGAAACGCGTCACAGACGCACTAGGCTTCGCTTGACCCGAGGAAAACGTCACGATTCTATTTTATGGATATTTTTGAATGTGCCTTGAGGTGTTTTTAACTAAATGAACTGCGTCATTGAAGAACTGGTTGATTCAGACCTTTATGCATTACTCTGTAAATATTGTACAGTATAAAGAACTGGTGAAGATATATTTAAGAATGAATATATTTGCTTCTGCCTGATGAAATGTTTAATTTATTCTCTGTACTGATTGCGGATATGCACGGTTATATTTACACTGAGATTCTGTCAGCATGGTTTTGCTTGCTTGTGTTTATGTTTGCATGAGTTCCTGTTTGTTTTGTTCATATTTCCATTCACGGGCCTTTAGTACTGCTGATGCTGATGATGTTTATTTATGAATATAGATTTATGGACATGTTTGAATTGATTTCTACTGTAAAATTCATTCGGACATTTATTTGTTCAGGCTGTTTTACTGTTTCGTAACATTTCATTAAATTCTTCAAATTCAAGTTTAATCTGCGTTTTTTTTCCCCAGTTCACACTCTGACACAAGCATATTCACACAGTCTTAGTTTGTGTTCAGAAGTATTTCATTTCTTGATAGATTACAGATATATTCTAAGATTGTTAGCAGAATAGTAAAAAACAAACAAAAAAAAAGAGTAGGCGTGGGCGAAAAATGTAAAAAAAAACACATCTCAGAGGTAATATTAACATTTCACATATTATGTAACATAAACAAACATAAACTATAATAAAATATAACAATATTTTAATATTTATATATGACCGATAGGCTTCTTATAACAAATCAATAAACAGAAAAGCTTTGAAATATTACTAAAGCATTCTGAACATGTGCTGATAAAATACAGTGAACACATGCACTACCGTTTGTCTTTATTTAGTGTGTCAATTTTCTGGATCAGTAAACGTAACAGTCAGAAGGCGTCTGAACAGAGACGAAAGTAGTCCTTCAGCTGAAGAGCGTCACGCTTTCTTTTAGAGGAGAGACGGACGGATGAAGAGGATCTCGTGCTGCTGTTCATCTGCTGATCCCTCGCCACCCTAATCTCTCTTTTGACTCCTGCACAGCACTGTGGGAAACACACACACACACTCTCTCAAATCAAGCAAGGCATGAAAAGAACATCAAAAATAAATATAATCCACTTTTCTTAATACATGAAATAACATTACTTACATTATCATTCTTTTAGCAACTTTAGTTTGTAAAGTACAGCAGCAAGTAAAGTAAGATTAAATAGTATGCCAGGATTGTGAGTAATAAACTTACTGGGGAAAACTATTGTAAATAAAACTTCTAGTGGGAAAAGTGTCTTGTAAGTTCGTAATTGGAAGTGAAATTATTCAATTATCAGACAAAGTCAAAATGGACAAAAATGTTAAATTACGACAGTGTATACTATGACAAACAAGTGGAAATTATTAAATTATCACACAAAGTCAAAATGGACAAAAATACACAATTACGACAGTGTATACTATGACATAAAAGTGAATTTATTCAATTATCACAAAGTCAAAATGGTTAAAAATGTTAAATTACGACAGTGTATACTATGACATAAAAGTGGAAATTTTTCAATTATCAGACAAAGTCAAAATGGACAAAAATGTTAAATTACGACAGTGTATACTATGACATAAAAGTGGAAATTATTCAATTATCACACAAAGTCAAAATGGACAAAAATACACAAGTACGACAGTGTATATGTAACGGAGGCCAGCTAGTAGTTGCTGTGCGAGTAAACCTCACTCCCCTGATCTCAAGAGACGCTCTAGCGACTGACGCTAGAGGTTGCAGCCTTTAGCCTCCTTGTTAGAGTGTCCGACTCTCATGCCGGCGGACCCGGGTTCGAGTCCCGCTTGGAGCGGGGCAGTTCGAACAGGAGGGGTTACATATACTATGAAAAAAGTGAATTTATTCAATTATCACACAAAGTCAAAATGGACAAAAATACACAATTACGACAGTGAATAAATTCACTTTTACGTCATAGTACACACTGTCAGAATTGTGTATTTTTGTCCATTTGTGTGATAATTGAATAAATTCACTTTACGTCATAGTACACAATTATCACACAAAGTCAAAATGGACAAAAATACACAATTACGACAGTCTATACAATGACAAAAAGTGGAAATGATTCAATTATCACACAAAGTCAAAATGGACAAAAATACACAATTATGACAGTGTATACTATGACGAAAAAGTGGAAATTTTTCAATTATCAGACAAAGTCAAAATGGACAAAAAATACACAATAACGACAGTGTATACTATGAAAAAAGTGAATTTATTCAATTATCACACAAAGTCAAAATGGACAAAAATACACAATTATGACAGTGTATACTATGACAAAAAAGTGGAATTATTCAATTATCACACAAAGTCAAAATGGACAAAAATACACAATTACGACAGTGTATACTATGACAAAAAAGTGAATTTATTCAATTATCACACAAAGTCAAAATGGACAAAAATACACAATTATGACAGTGTATACTATGACAAAAAAGTGGAATTATTCAATTATCACACAAAGTCAAAATGGACAAAAAATACACAATTACGACAGTGTATACTATGAAAAAAGTGAATTTATTCAATTATCACACAAAGTCAAAATGGACAAAAATGTTAAATTACGACAGTGTATACTATGACATAAAAGTGGAAATTATTCAATTATCACACAAAGTCAAAATGGACAAAAATACACAATTACGACAGTGTATACTATGACAAAAAAAGTGGAATTATTCAATTATCACACAAAGTCAAAATGGACAAAAATGTTAAATTACGACAGTGTATACTATGACAAAAAGTGGAATTATTCAATTATCACACAAAGTCAAAATGGACAAAAATACACAATTACGACAGTGTATACTATGACAAAAAGTTGAATTTTTCAATTATAAGACGAGTCAAAATGGACAAAAATACACAATTACGACAGTGTATACTATGACAAAAAAGTGGAAATTATAGAATTATCACAAAGTCAAAATGGACAAAAATACACAATTACGACAGTGTATACTATGTGAGATAATTGAAAAATTTCCACTTTTACGCCAAAGTCAAAATGGACAAAACACACAATTACCACAGTGTATACTATGACGTAAAGTGGAAATTTTTCAATTATCTCACATAGTATACACTGTCAGATTGTGTGTTTTGTCCATTTTGACTTTGTCTGATAATTGAGAAATTTCCACTTTTACGCCATAGTATACACTAAGTCAAAATGGACAAAAATTTAAATTACGACAGTGTATACTATGACAAAAAGTGGAAATTTTTCAATCACACAAAGTCAAAATGGACAAAAATGTTAAATTACGACAGTGTATACTATGACAAAAAAGTGGAAATTATTAAAATTATCAGAACAAGTCGAAATGGACAAAAAAAATTAAATTACGACAGTGTATACTATGACAAAAATTGAAATTATTAAAATTATCAGAACAAGTCGAAATGGACAAAAATACACAATTATGACTGTATATTATGACATAAAAGTGAAAATTAATCAATTATCAGAAAAAGTCAAAATGGACAAAAATACACAATTACGGCAGTGTTTACTATGACAAAAAGTGGAATTATTCAATTATCACACAAAGTCAAAATGGACAAAAATACACAATTACAGTGTATAATATGACGTAAAAGTGGAAATTATTCAATTATCACACAAAGTCAAAATGGACAAAAATGTTAAATTACGACAGTGTATACTATGACATAAAAGTGGAAATTATTCAATTATCACACAAAGTCAAAATGGACAAAAATACACAATTACGACAGTGTATACTATGACGTAAAAATGGAAATTATTCAATTATCACACAAAGTCAAAATGGACAAAAATGTTAAATTACGACAGTGTATACTATGACAAAAATTGAAATTAATCAATTATCAGAAAAAATCAAAATGGACAAAAATACACAATTATGACTGTATATTATGACATAAAAGTGAAAATTAATCAATTATCAGAAAAAGTCAAAATGGACAAAAATACACAATTATGACTGTATACTATGACAAAAAGTGAATTTATTCAATTATCACACAAAGTCAAAATGGACAAAAATACACAATTACGACAGTGTATACTATGACAAAAAAGTTGAATTGTTTCAATTATAAGATTTAAGTCAAAATGGACAAAAATACACAATTACGACAGTGTATACTATGACATAAAAATGGACAAAAATGTTAAATTATGACAGTAAATACTATAACGTAAAAGTGGATGTTTTTCAATTATCACACAAAGTCAAAATGGACAAAAATGTTAAATTACGACAGTGTATACTATGACATAAAAGTGGAAATTATTCAATTATCACACAAAGTCAAAATGGACAAAAATACACAATTACGACAGTGTATACTATGACATAAAAGTGGAATTTTTTCAATTATAAGACGAAGTCAAAATGGACAAAAATACACAATTACGACAGTATATACTATGAAAAGTGGAAATTTTTCAATTATCTCACAAAGTCAAAATGGACAAAATACACAATTACGACAGTGTATACTATGACGTAAAAGTGGAAATTATTCAATTATCACACAAAGTCAAAATGGACAAAAATGTTAAATTACGATAGTGTATACTATGATTTAAAAGTGGAAATTTTTCAATTATCAGACAAAGTCAAAATGGACAAAAATTTAAATTACGACAGTGTATACTATGACAAAAATGGAAATTATTCAATTATCACAAAGTCAAAATGGACAAAAATACACAATTATAGTGTGTGATAATTGAATAATTTCCATTTTTGTCATAGTATACACTGTCAGATTGTATTTTTGTCCATTTTAACTTTGTGTGATTGAAAATTTCCACTTTTTTGTCACAGTATACACTGTCGTATTTAATTTTTTTGTCCATTTTGACTTTGTGATAATTGAAAAATTTCCATTTTTGTCATAGTATACAAAGTCAAAATGGACTAAAATGTTAAATTACGACAGTGTATACTATGACAAAAAAATGGAAATTATTCAATCATCAGAAAAAGTCGAAATGGACAAAAAAATTTAATTACAGTGTATACAATGACAAAAAGTGGAAATGATTCAATTATCACACAAAGTCAAAATGGACAAAAATACACAATTATGACAGTGTATACTATGACGAAAAAGTGGAAATTTTTCAATTATCAGACAAAGTCAAAATGGACAAAAAATACACAATAACGACAGTGTATACTATGAAAAAGTGAATTTATTCAATTATCACACAAAGTCAAAATGGACAAAAATACACAATTATGACAGTGTATACTATGACAAAAAAGTGGAATTATTCAATTATCACGCAAAGTCAAAATGGACAAAAATACACAACTACGACAGTGTATACTATGAAAAAGTGAATTTATTCAATTATCACACAAAGTCAAAATGGACAAAAATACACAATTATGACAGTGTATACTATGACAAAAAAGTGGAATTATTCAATTATCACACAAAGTCAAAATGGACAAAAAATACACAATAACGACAGTGTATACTATGAAAAAGTGAATTTATTCAATTATCACACAAAGTCAAAATGGACAAAAATGTTAAATTACGACAGTGTATACTATGACAAAAAAGTGGAAATTATTCAATTATCACACAAAGTCAAAATGGACAAAAATACACAATTACGACAGTGTATACTATGACAAAAAAAGTGGAATTATTCAATTATCACACAAAGTCAAAATGGACAAAAATGTTAAATTACAGTGTATACTATAACGTAAAAGTGAAATTATTAAATTATCACACAAAGTCAAAATGGACAAAAATACACAATTACGACAGTGTATACTATGACAAAAAGTTGAATTTTTTCAATTATAAGACGAAGTCAAAATGGACAAAAATACACAATTACGACAGTGTATACTATGACAAAAAGTGGAAATTATAGAATTATCACAAAGTCAAAATGGACAAAAATACACAATTACGACAGTGTATACTATGTGAGATAATTGAAAAATTTCCACTTTTACGTCAGAGTCAAAATGGACAAAAACACACAATTACCACAGTGTATACTATGGACGTAAAAGTGGAAATTTTTCAATTATCTCACATAGTATACACTGTCGTAATTGTGTTTTGTCCATTTTGACTTTGTCTGATAATTGAGAAATTTCACTTTTACGTCATAGTATACACTAAGTCAAAATGGACAAAAATTCAAAATTACGACAGTGTATACTATGACAAAAAGTGGAAATTTTTCAATCACACAAAGTCAAAATGGACAAAAATGTTAAATTACAGTGTATACTATGACAAAAAAGTGAAATTATTAAATTATCAGAACAAGTCAAAATGGACAAAAAAATTAAATTACGACAGTGTATACTATGACAAAAAGTGGAAATTATTCAATTATCAGAAAAAGTCGAAATGGACAAAAATACACAATTATGACTGTATATTATGACATAAAAGTGAAAATTAATCAATTATCAGACAAAGTCAAAATGGACAAAAATACACAATTACGACAGTGTATACTATGACAAAAAAGTGGAATTATTCAATTATCACACAAAGTCAAAATGGACAAAAATACACAATTACGACAGTGTATACTATGACATAAAAGTGGAAATTATAGAATTATCACACAAAGTCAAAATGGACAAAAATGTTAAATTACGACAGTGTATACTATGACATAAAAGTGGAAATTATTCAATTATCACACAAAGTCAAAATGGACAAAAATACACAATTACGACAGTGTATACTATGACAAAAAGTGGAAATTATTCAATTATCACACAAAGTCAAAATGGACAAAAATGTTAAATTACGACAGTGTATACTATGACAAAAAAATTGAAATTATTCAATTATCAGAAAAAGTCGAAATGGACAAAAATACACAATTATGACTGTATATTATGACATAAAAGTGAAAATTAATCAATTATCAGAAAAGTCAAAATGGACAAAAATACACAATTACGACAGTGTATACTATGACAAAAAAGTGGAATTATTCAATTATCACACAAAGTCAAAATGGACAAAAAATACACAATTACGACAGTGTATACTATGACAAAAAAGTTGAATTTTTTCAATTATAAGACGAAGTCAAAATGGACAAAAATACACAATTACGACAGTGTATACTATGACATAAAAATGGACAAAAATGTTAAATTATGACAGTAAATACTATAACGTAAAAGTGGATGTTTTTCAATTATCACACAAAGTCAAAATGGACAAAAATGTTAAATTACGACAGTGTATACTATGACATAAAAGTGGAAATTATTCAATTATCACACAAAGTCAAAATGGACAAAAATACACAATTACGACAGTGTATACTATGACATAAAAGTGGAATTTTTTCAATTATAAGACGAAGTCAAAATGGACAAAAATACACAATTACGACAGTGTATACTATGACGTAAAAGTGGAATTTTTTCAATTATCACACAAAGTCAAAATGGACAAAAATACACAATTACGACAGTGTATACTATGACGTAAAAGTGGAAATTATTCAATTATCACACAAAGTCAAAATGGACAAAAATGTTAAATTACGACAGTGTATACTATGACATAAAAGTGGAAATTATTCAATTATCACACAAAGTCAAAATGGACAAAAATACACAATTACCACAGTGTATACTATGACAAAAAGTGGAAATTATAGAATTATCACACAAAGTCAAAATGGACAAAAATGTTAAATTCGACAGTGTATACTATGACATAAAAGTGGAAATTATTCAATTATCACAAAAGTCAAAATGGACAAAAATACACAATTACGACAGTGTATACTATGACATAATAGTGGATTTTTTCAATTATAAGACGAAGTCAAAATGGACAAAAATACACAATTACGACAGTGTATACTATGACGTAAAAGTGGAAATTTTTCAATTATCTCACAAAGTCAAAATGGACAAAAATACACAATTACAGTGTATACTATGACGTAAAAGTGGAAATTTTTCAATTATCAGACAAAGTCAAAATGGACAAAAATTTAAATTACGACAGTGTATACTATGACAAAAATGGAAATTATTCAATTATCACAAAGTCAAAATGGACAAAAATACACAATTACGACAGTGTGTGATAATTGAATAATTTCCATTTTTTGTCATAGTATACACTGTCAGATTAGTATTTTTGTCCATTTTAACTTTGTGTGATTGAAAAATTTCCACTTTTTGTCACAGTATACACTGTCAGTATTTAAATTTTTGTCCATTTTGACTTTGTGATAATTGAAAAATTTCCATTTTTGTCATAGTATACAAAGTCAAAATGGACAAAAATTTAAATTACGACAGTGTATACTATGACAAAAAAATTGAAATTATTCAATTATCAGAAAAAGTCGAAATGGACAAAAAAATTTAATTACGACAGTGTATACTATGACAAAAAAATTGAAATTATTCAACTATCAGAAAAAGTCGAAATGGACAAAAATACACAATTATGACTGTATATTATGACATAAAAGTGAAAATTATTCAATTATCAAAAAAAGTCGAAATGGACAAAAATACACAATTACGACAGTGTATACTCTGACAAAAAGTTGTTTTTTTCAATTATAAGACGAAGTCAAAATGGACAAAAATACACAATTACGACAGTGTATACTATGACAAAAAAGTGAATTTATTCAATTATCACACAAAGTCAAAATGGACAAAAATACACAATTACGACAGTGTATACTATGACAAAAAAATTGAAATTATTCAAATATCAGAAAAAGTCTAAATGGACAAAAAAATTAAATTACGACAGTGTATACTATGACAAAAATTGAAATTATTCAATTATCAGAAAAAGTCGAAATGGACAAAAAAATTAAATTACGACAGTGTATACTATGACAAAAAATTGAAATTATTCAATTATCAGAAAAAGTCGAAATGGACAAAAATTTAAATTACGACAGTGTATACTATGACAAAAAAATGGAAATTATTCAATTATCAGAAAAAGTCAAAATGGACAAAAATGTTAAATTACGACAGTGTATACTATGACAAAAAGTTGAATTTTTTCAATTATAAGACGAAGTCAAAATGGACAAAAATACACAATTACGACAGTGTATACTATGACATAAAAGTGAATTTATTCAATTATCACACAAAGTCAAAATGGACAAAAATACACAATTACGACAGTGTATACTATGACATAAAAGTGAATTTATTCAATTATCACACAAAGTCAAAATGGACAAAAATACACAATTACGACAGTGTATACTATGACATAAAAGTGAATTTATTCAATTATCACACAAAGTCAAAATGGACAAAAATACACAGTTACGACAGTGTATACTATGACAAAAAGTTGAAATTATAGAATTATCACAAAGTCAAAATGGACAAAATACACAATTACGTCAGTGTATACTATGACGTAAAAGTGGAAATTATTCAATTATCACACAAAGTCAAAATGGACAAAATACACAATTACAACAGTGAAAAATTTCACTTTTTGTCATAGATACACTGTTAGTAATTGTGTATTTTTGTCCATTTTGTCTTTGACAAAAAAGTGGAAATTTTTCAATTATCACACAAAGACAAAATGGACAAAAATACACAATTACAACAGTGTATACTATGACAAAAAGTGGAAATTTTTCACTGTTGTAATTGTGTATTTTTGTCCATTTTGACTTGTGTGATTGAAAATTTCACTTTTTGTCATAGTATACAATCACACAAAGTGAAAATGGACAAAAATACACAATTACGACAGTGTATACTATGACAAAAAAAAGTGGAATTATTCAATTATCAGACAAAGTCAAAATGGACAAAAATACACAATTATGACAGTGTATACTATGACAAAAAAATGGAAATTATTCAATTATCAGAAAAAGTCGAAATGGACAAAAATTAAATTACAACAGTGTATACTATGACAAAAAATTGAAATTATTCAACTATCAGAAAAGTCGAAATGGACAAAAATACACAATTACGACAGTGTATACTATGACAAAAAGTTGAATTTTTTCAATTATAAGACGAAGTCAAAATGGACAAAAATACACAATTACGACAGTGTATACTATGACATAAAAATGGACAAAAATGTTAAATTATGACAGTAAATACTATAACGTAAAAGTGGATTTTTTTCAATTATCACACAAAGTCAAAATGGACAAAAATTTTTAAATTACGACAGTGTATACTATGACATAAAAGTGGAAATTATTCAATTATCACACAAAGTCAAAATGGACAAAAATACACAATTATGACAGTGTATACTATGACAAAAAAGTGGAATTATTCAATTATCACACAAAGTCAAAATGGACAAAAAATACACAATTACGACAGTGTATACTATGACGTAAAGTGGAAATTTTTCAATTATCAGACAAAGTCAAAATGGACAAAAATTTAAATTACGACAGTGTATACTATGACAAAAAGTGGAAATTTTTCAATCACACAAAGTCAAAATGGACAAAAATACACAATTACGACAGTGTATACTATGTGTGATAATAGAATAATTTCCATTTTTGTCATAGTATACACTGTCAGTATTGTATTTTGTCCATTTTGACTTTGTGTGATTGAAAAATTTCACTTTTTGTCATAGTATACACTGTCGTAATTTAACATTTTAGTCCATTTTGACTTTGTGATAATAGAATAATTTCCATTTTTGTCAAAGTCAAAATGGACTAAAATGTTAAATTACGACAGTGTATACTATGACAAAAAAATTGAAATTATTCAACTATCAGAAAAGTCGAAATGAACAAAAATACACAATTATGACTGTATATTATGACATAAAAGTGAAAATTATTCAATTATCAGAAAAGTCAAAATGGACAAAAATACACAATTACGACAGTGTATACTATGACATAATAGTGGATTTTTTCAATTATAAGACGAAGTCAAAATGGACAAAAATACACAATTACGACAGTATATACTATGACGTAAAAGTGAAATTTTTCAATTATCTCACAAAGTCAAAATGGACAAAAATACACAATTACCACAGTGTATACTATGACGTAAAAGTGGAAATTTTTCAATTATCACACAAAGTCAAAATGGACTAAAATGTTAAATTACGACAGTGTATACTATGACATAAAAGTGGAAATTATTCAATTATCAGACAAAGTCAAAATGGACAAAAATACACAGTTACCACAGTGTATACTATGACAAAAAGTGGAAATTATAGAATTATCACACAAAGTCAAAATGGACAAAAATGTTAAATTACGACAGTGTATACTATGACATAAAAGTGGAAATTATTCAATTATCAGAAAAAGTCAAAATGGACAAAAATACACAATTACGACAGTGTATACTATGACATAATAGTGGATTTTTTTCAATTATAAGACGAAGTCAAAATGGACAAAAATACACAATTACGACAGTATATACTATGACGTAAAAGTGGAAATTTTTCAATTATCTCACAAAGTCAAAATGGACAAAAATACACAATTACCACAGTGTATACTATGACGTAAAGTGGAAATTTTTCAATTATCAGACAAAGTCAAAATGGACAAAAATTTAAATTACGACAGTGTATACTATGACAAAAATGGAAATTATTCAATTATCACAAAGTCAAAATGGACAAAAATACACAATTACGACAGTGTGTGATAATTGAATAATTTCCATTTTGTCATAGTACACTAATAAATGTAATGTATTTTGTCCATTTTAACTTGTGTGATTGAAAAATTTCACTTTTGTCACAGTATACACTGTCAGTAATTAAATTTTTGTCCATTTTGATTTGTGATAATTGAAAATTTCCATTTTGTCATAGTATACAAAGTCAAAATGGACTAAAATGTTAAATTACGACAGTGTATACTATGACAAAAAAATGGAAATTATTCAATCATCAGAAAAAGTGAAATGGACAAAAAAATTTAATTACAGTGTATACTATGACAAAAATTGAAATTATTCAACTATCAGAAAAAGTCGAAATGAACAAAAATACACAATTATGACTGTATATTATGACATAAAAGTGAAAATTATTCAATTATCAGAAAAAGTCAAAATGGACAAAAATACACAATTACGACAGTGTATACTCTGACAAAAAGTTGTTTTTTTCAATTATAAGACGAAGTCAAAATGGACAAAATACACAATTACGACAGTGTATACAATGACATAAAAGTGAATTTATTCAATTATCACACAAAGTCAAAATGGACAAAAATACACAATTACGACAGTGTATACTATGACAAAAAAATTGAAATTATTCAATTATCAGAAAAAGTTGAAATGGACAAAAATTTAAATTACGACAGTGTATACTATGACAAAAAAATTGAAATTATTCAATTATCAGAAAAAGTCGAAATTGACAAAAAAATTTAATTACGACAGTGTATACTATGACAAAAAATTGAAATTATTCAATTATCAGAAAAAGTTGAAATGGACAAAAATTAAATTACGACAGTGTATATTATGACATAAAAGTGAAAATTATTCAATTATCACAAAAAGTCAAAATGGACAAAAATGTTAAATTACGACAGTGTATACTATGACAAAAAGTTGAATTTTTTCAATTATAAGACGAAGTCAAAATGGACAAAAATACACAATTACGACAGTGTATACTATGACATAAAAGTGAATTTATTCAATTATCACACAAAGTCAAAATGGACAAAAATACACAATTACGACAGTGTATACTATGACATAAAAGTGAATTTATTCAATTATCACACAAAGTCAAAATGGACAAAAATACACAATTACGACAGTGTATACTATGACATAAAAGTGAATTTATTCAATTATCACACAAAGTCAAAATGGACAAAAATACACAGTTACGACAGTGTATACTATGACAAAAAAGTGGAAATTATAGAATTATCACAAAGTCAAAATGGACAAAAATACACAATTACGTCAGTGTATACTATGACGTAAAAGTGGAAATTATTCAATTATCACACAAAGTCAAAATGGACAAAAATACACAATTACAACAGTGAAAAATTTCCACTTTTTGTCATAGTATACACTGTTGTAATTGTGTATTTTTGTCCATTTTGTCTTTGACAAAAAGTGGAAATTTTTCAATTATCACACAAAGACAAAATGGACAAAAATACACAATTACAACAGTGTATACTATGACAAAAAGTGGAAATTTTTCACTGTTGTAATTGTGTATTTTTGTCCATTTTGACTTTGTGTGATTGAAAATTTCCACTTTTTTGTCATAGTATACAATCACACAAAGTGAAAATGGACAAAAATACACAATTACGACAGTGTATACTATGACAAAAAATGGAAATTATTCAATTATCACACAAAGTCAAAATGGACAAAAATACACAATTATGACAGTGTATACTATGACAAAAAAATGGAAATTATTCAATTATCAGAAAAAGTCGAAATGGACAAAAAAATTAAATTACGACAGTGTATACTATGACAAAAAATTGAAATTATTCAATTATCAGAAAAAGTCAAAATGGACAAAAATACACAATTACGACAGTGTATACTATGACAAAAAAGTTGAATTTTTTCAATTATAAGACGAAGTCAAAATGGACAAAAATACACAATTACGACAGTGTATACTATGACATAAAATGGACAAAATGTTAAATTATGACAGTAAATACTATAACGTAAAAGTGGATTTTTTTCAATTATCACACAAAGTCAAAATGGACAAAAATTTTTAAATTACGACAGTGTATACTATGACATAAAAGTGGAAATTATTCAATTATCACACAAAGTCAAAATGGACAAAAATACACAATTACGACAGTGTATACTATGACAAAAAAGTGGAATTATTCAATTATCACACAAAGTCAAAATGGACAAAATACACAGTTACGACAGTGTATACTATGACGTAAAAGTGGAAATTTTTCAATTATCAGACAAAGTCAAAATGGACAAAAATTTAAATTACGACAGTGTATACTATGACAAAAAGTGGAAATTTTTCAATCACACAAAGTCAAAATGGACAAAAATACACAATTACAGTGTATACTATGTGTGATAATAGAATAATTTCCATTTTTTGTCATAGTATACACTGTCAAATAATTGTATTTTGTCCATTTTGACTTTGTGTGATTGAAAAATTTCACTTTTTGTCATAGTATACACTGTAAATATTCTTAGTCCATTTTGACTTTTGTGATAATAGAATAATTTCCATTTTTTAAAAGTCAAAATGGACTAAAATGTTAAATTACGACAGTGTATACTATGACAAAAAATTGAAATTATTCAACTATCAGAAAAAGTCGAAATGAACAAAAATACACAATTATGACTGTATATTATGACATAAAAGTGAAAATTATTCAATTATCAGAAAAGTCAAAATGGACAAAAATACACAATTACGACAGTGTATACTATGACAAAAAAGTGGAATTATTCAATTATCACACAAAGTCAAAATGGACAAAAATGTTAAATTACGACAGTGTATACTATGACATAAAAGTGAAATTATTCAATTATCACACAAAGTCAAAATGGACAAAAATACACAATTACGACAGTGTATACTATGACATAAAAGTGGAAATTATTCAATTATCACACAAAGTCAAAATGGACAAAAATACACAATTACGACAGTGTATACTATGACAAAAAAGTGGAATTTTTTCAATTATAAAAGAAGTCAAAATGGACAAAATACACAATTGCGACAGTGTATATGTAACGGAGGCCAGCTAGTAGTTGCTGTGCGAGTGGACCAGCGGACCCGGGTTCGAGTCCCGCTTGGAGCGGGGCAGTTCGAACAGGAGGGGTTACATATACTATGAAAAAAGTGAATTTATTCAATTATCACACAAAGTCAAAATGGACAAAAATACACAATTACGAGTGTATATATACTATGACGTAAAGTGAATTTATTCAATTATCACACAAAGTCAAAATGGACAAAAATACACAATTACGACAGTGTATATATACTATGACGTAAAGTGAATTTATTCAATTATCACACAAAGTCAAAATGGACAAAAATACACAATTACGACAGTGTATACTATGACGTAAAAGTGGAAATTATTCAATTATCAGACAAAGTCAAAATGGTCTAAAATGTTAAATTACGACAGTGTATACTATGACGTAAAAGTGGAAATTATTCAATTATCACACAAAGTCAAAATGGACAAAAATACACAATTACGACAGTGTATACAATGACAAAAAGTGGAAATTATTCAATTATCACACAAAGTCAAAATGGACAAAAATACACAATTACGACAGTGTATACTATGACAAAAAAGTGGAATTATTCAATTATCACACAAAGTCAAAATGGACAAAAATACACAATTATGACAGTGTATACTATGACATAAAAGTGGAAATTTTTCAATTATCAGACAAAGTCAAAATGGACAAAAAATATACAATAACGACAGTGTATTATATGAAAAAGTGAATTTATTCAATTATCACACAAAGTGGAAATGGACAAAAATACACAATTACGACAGTGTATACTATGACAAAAAAGTGGAATTATTCAATTATCACACAAAGTCAAAATGGACAAAAATACACAATTACGACAGTGTATACTATGAAAAAAGTGAATTTATTCAATTATCACACAAAGTCAAAATGGACAAAAATACACAATTATGACTGTATACTATGACATAAAAGTGGAAATTATTCAATTATCACACAAAGTGGAAATGGACAAAAATACACAATTACGACAGTGTATACTATGACAAAAAGTTGAATTTTTTCAATTATAAGACGGTCAAAATGGACAAAAATACACAATTGCGACAGTGTATACTATGACAAAAAGTTGAATTTTTCAATTATAAGACGAAGTCAAAATGGACAAAAATACACAGTTACGACAGTGTATACTATGACAAAAAAGTGGAAATTATAGAATTATCACACAAAGTCAAAATGGACAAAAAAACACAATTACGACAGTGTATACTATGACGTAAAAGTGAAATTTTTCAATTATCTCACAAAGTCAAAATGGACAAAACACACAATTACCACAGTGTATACTATGACGTAAAGTGGAAATTTTTCAATTATCAGACAAAGTCAAAATGGTCTAAAATGTTAAATTACGACAGTGTATACTATGACGTAAAAGTGGAAATTTTTCAATTATCACACAAAGTCAAAATGGACAAAAATACACAATTACGACAGTGTAAACTATGACAAAAAGTGGAAATTATAGAATTATCACAAAGTCAAAATGGACAAAAATACACAATTACGACAGTGTATACTATGACGTAAAATGGACAAAAATGATAAATTACGACAGTGTAAACTATGACAAAAAAGTGGAAAGTATTGATTTATCAGACAAAGTCGAAATGGACAAAAATACACAGTTACGACAGTGTATACTATGACAAAAAAAGTGGAATTATTCAATTATCACACAAAGTCAAAATGGACAAAAATACACAATTATGACTGTATACTATGACAAAAAGTGGAATTATTCAATTATCACACAAAGTCAAAATGGACAAAATGTTAAATTACGACAGTGTATACTATGACAAAAAGTGGAAATTATAGAATTATCACACAAAGTCAAAATGGACAAAAATACACAGTTACGTCAGTGTATACTATGACAAAAAATGGAAATTATTCAATTATCACACAAAGTCAAAATGGACAAAATTACACAATTACGACTGAATACTATGACAAAAAAAGTGGAATTATTCAATTATCAGAAAAGTCAAAATGGACTAAAATGTTAAATTACAACAGTGTATACTATGACAAAAAAGTTGAATTTTTCAATTATAAGACAAAGTCAAAATGGACAAAATACACAATTACAACAGTGTATACTATGACATAAAAGTAAATTTATTCAATTATCACACAAAGTCAAAATGGACAAAAATACACAGTTACGACAGTGTATACTATGACAAAAAGTGAATTTATTCAATTATCACACAAAGTCAAAATGGACAAAAATGTTAAATTACGACAGTGTATACTATGACAAAAAGTGGATTTTTTCAATTATAAGAAGAAGTCAAAATGGACAAAAATACACAATTACGATAATGTAAACTATGACAAAAAGTGGAAAGTACTGATTTATCAGACAAAGTCGAAATGGACAAAAATACACAATTACGACAGTGTATACTATGACATAAAAGTGGAAATTATTCAATTATCACACAAAGTCAAAATGGACAAAAACACACAATTACCACAGTGTATACTATGACGTAAAAGTGGAAATTTTTCAATTATCAGACAAAGTCAAAATGGACAAAAATTTAAATTACGACAGTGAAAAATTTCCACTTTTTGTCATAGTATACAATCACACAAAGTCAAAATGGACAAAAATACACAATTACGACAGTGTATACTATGACAAAAAGTGGAAATTATAGAATTATCACACAAAGTCAAAATGGACAAAAATACACAATTACGACAGTGTATACTATGACAAAAATGGAAATTATTCAATTATCACACAAAGTCAAAATGGACAAAATTACACAATTACGACTGTATACTATGACAAAAAAAGTGGAATTATTCAATTATCAGAAAAGTCAAAATGGACTAAAATGTTAAATTACGACAGTGTATACTATGACAAAAAGTTGAATTTTTCAATTATAAGACGTCGAAATGGACAAAAATACACAATTGCGACAGTGTATACTATGACATAAAAGTGAATTTATTCAATTATCACACAAAGTCAAAATGGACAAAAATACACAGTTACGACAGTGTATACTATGACGTAAAAGTGGAAATTATTCAATTATCACACAAAGTCAAAATGGACAAAAATACACAGTTACGTCAGTGTATACTATGACAAAAAGTGGAAATTATAGAATTATCACAAAGTCAAAATGGACAAAAATACACAATTATGACAGTGTATACTATGATGTAAAAGTGGAAATTATTCAATTATCACACAAAGTCAAAATGGACAAAAATACACAGTTACGTCAGTGTATACTATGACAAAAAAGTGGAAATTATAGAATTATCACACAAAGTCAAAATGGACAAAAATACACAATTACGACAGTGTATACTATGACGTAAAAGTGGAAATTATAGAATTATCACACAAAGTCAAAATGGACAAAAATACACAATTACGACAGTGTATACTATGACGTAAAAGTGGAAATTATTCAATTATCACACAAAGTCAAAATGGACAAAAATACACAGTTACGACAGTGTATACTATGACAAAAAAGTGGAAATTATAGAATTATCACAAAGTCAAAATGGACAAAAATACACAATTACGACAGTGTATACTATGACGTAAAAGTGGAAATTTTTCAATTATCAGACAAAGTCAAAATGGACTAAAATGTTAAATTACGACAGTGTATACTATGACGTAAAAGTGGAAATTTTTCAATTATCAGACAAAGTCAAAATGGACAAAAATACACAATTACGACAGTGTATACTATGACAAAAAGTGGAAATTATAGAATTATCACAAAGTCAAAATGGACAAAAATACACAATTACGACAGTGTATACTATGACGTAAAATGGACAAAAATAAATTACGACAGTGTAAACTATGACAAAAAAGTGGAAAGTATTGATTTATCAGACAAAGTCGAAATGGACAAAAATACACAATTATGACTGTATACTATGACATAAAAGTGGAAATTATTCAATTATCACACAAAGTCAAAATGGACAAAAATACACAATTATGACTGTATAATATGACGTAAAAGTGGAAATTATTCAATTATCACACAAAGTCAAAATGGACAAAAATACACAATTATGACTGTTTACTATGACATAAAAGTGGAAATTATTTAATTATCACACAAAGTCAAAATGGACAAAATGTTAAATTACGACAGTGTATACTATGACAAAAAGTGGATTTTTCAATTATAAGAAGTCAAAATGGACAAAAATACACAATTACGACAATGTATACTATGACAAAAAAGTGGAAAGTATTGATTTATCAGACAAAGTCAAAATGGACAAAAATACACAATTACGACAGTGTATACTATGACATAAAAGTGGAATTTTTTCAATTATCACACAAAGTCAAAATGGACAAAAACACACAATTACCACAGTGTATACTATGACGTAAAAGTGGAAATTTTTCAATTATCAGACAAAGTCAAAATGGACAAAAATTTAAATTCGACAGTGAAAAATTTCACTTTTTGTCATAGTATACACTGTCAAATTGTGTATTTTTGTCCATTTTGACTTTGTGTGATTGTATACTATGACAAAAAGTGGAAATTATAGAATTATCACACAAAGTCAAAATGGACAAAAATACACAATTACGACAGTGTATACTATGACAAAAAAATGGAAATTATTCAATTATCACACAAAGTCAAAATGGACAAAATTACACAATTACGACTGTATACTATGACAAAAAAGTGGAATTATTCAATTATCAGAAAAGTCAAAATGGACTAAAATGTTAAATTACGACAGTGTATACTATGACAAAAAGTTGAATTTTTTCAATTATAAGACGGTCGAAATGGACAAAAATACACAATTGCGACAGTGTATACTATGACATAAAAGTGAATTTATTCAATTATCACACAAAGTCAAAATGGACAAAAATACACAGTTACGACAGTGTATACTATGACGTAAAGTGGAAATTATTCAATTATCACACAAAGTCAAAATGGACAAAAATACACAGTTACGACAGTGTATACTATGACAAAAAAGTGGAAATTATAGAATTATCACAAAGTCAAAATGGACAAAAATACACAATTATGACAGTGTATACTATGATGTAAAAGTGGAAATTATTCAATTATCACACAAAGTCAAAATGGACAAAATACACAGTTACGTCAGTGTATACTATGACAAAAAGTGGAAATTATAGAATTATCACACAAAGTCAAAATGGACAAAAATACACAATTACGACAGTGTATACTATGACGTAAAAGTGGAAATTATAGAATTATCACACAAAGTCAAAATGGACAAAAATACACAATTACGACAGTGTATACTATGACGTAAAAGTGGAAATTATTCAATTATCACACAAAGTCAAAATGGACAAAAATACACAGTTCGTCAGTGTATACTATGACGTAAAAGTGGAAATTATTCAATTATCAGACAAAGTCAAAATGGTCTAAAATGTTAAATTACGACAGTGTATACTATGACGTAAAAGTGGAAATTTTTCAATTATCAGACAAAGTCAAAATGGACAAAAATACACAGTTACGACAGTGTATACTATGACAAAAAGTGGAAATTATAGAATTATCACAAAGTCAAAATGGACAAAAATACACAATTACGACAGTGTATACTATGACGTAAAAATGGACAAAAATGTTAAATTACGACAGTGTAAACTATGACAAAAAAGTGGAAAGTATTGATTTATCAGACAAAGTCGAAATGGACAAAAATACACAATTATGACCGTATACTATGACGTAAAAGTGAATTTATTCAATTATCACACAAAGTCAAAATGGACAAAAATACACAATTACGACAGTGTATACTATGACAAAAAAGTGGAATTATTCAATTATCACACAAAGTCAAAATGGACAAAAATACACAATTACGACAGTGTATACTATGACAAAAAAGTGGAAATTATTCAATTATCACACAAAGTCAAAATGGACAAAAATACACAATTATGACAGTGTATACTATGACGAAAGTGAATTTATTCAATTATCACACAAAGTGGAAATGGACAAAAATACACAATTACGGCAGTGTATACTATGACAAAAAGTGGAATTATTCAATTATCACACAAAGTCAAAATGGACAAAAATACACAGTTACGTCAGTGTGTACTATGACAAAAAAGTGGAAATTATAGAATTATTACACAAAGTCAAAATGGACAAAAATACACAATTACGACAGTGTATACTATGACAAAAAGTGGAAATTATAGAATTATCACACAAAGTCAAAATGGACAAAAATACACAATTACGACAGTGTATACTATGACAAAAAAGTGGAAATTATTCAATTATCACACAAAGTCAAAATGGACAAAATTACACAATTACGACTGTATACTATGACAAAAAAGTGGAATTATTCAATTATCAGAAAAAGTCAAAATGGACTAAAATGTTAAATTACGACAGTGTATACTATGACAAAAAAGTTGAATTTTTTCAATTATAAGACGGTCGAAATGGACAAAAATACACAAATGCGACAGTGTATACTATGACATAAAAGTGAATTTATTCAATTATCACACAAAGTCAAAATGGACAAAAATACACAGTTACGACAGTGTATACTATGACATAAAAGTGGAAATTATTCAATTATCACACAAAGTCAAAATGGACAAAAATACACAGTTACGACAGTGTATACTATGACAAAAAAGTGGAAATTATAGAATTATCACAAAGTCAAAATGGACAAAAATACACAATTACGACAGTGTATACAATGACAAAAAGTGGAAATTATTCAATTATCACACAAAGTCAAAATGGACAAAAATACACAATTACGACAGTGTATACTATGACAAAAAAGTGGAATTATTCAATTATCACACAAAGTCAAAATGGACAAAAATACACAATTATGACAGTGTATACTATGACGAAAAAGTGGAAATTTTTCAATTATCAGACAAAGTCAAAATGGACAAAAAATACACAATAACGACAGTGTATACTATGAAAAAAGTGAATTTATTCAATTATCACACAAAGTGGAAATGGACAAAAATACACAATTACGACAGTGTATACTATGACAAAAAGTGGAATTATTCAATTATCACACAAAGTCAAAATGGACAAAAAATACACAATTACGACAGTGTATACTATGAAAAAAGTGAATTTATTCAATTATCACACAAAGTCAAAATGGACAAAAATACACAATTATGACTGTATACTATGACATAAAAGTGGAAATTATTCAATTATCACACAAAGTCAAAATGGACAAAAATACACAATTACGACAGTGTATACTATGACAAAAAGTTGAATTTTTCAATTATAAGACGAAGTCAAAATGGACAAAAATACACAATTGCGACAGTGTATACTATGACAAAAAGTTGAATTTTTCAATTATAAGACGGTCAAAATGGACAAAAATACACAGTTACGACAGTGTATACTATGACAAAAAGTGGAAATTATAGAATTATCACACAAAGTCAAAATGGACAAAATACACAATTACGACAGTGTATACTATGACGTAAAAGTGGAAATTTTTCAATTATCTCACAAAGTCAAAATGGACAAAAACACACAATTACCACAGTGTATACTATGACGTAAAAGTGGAAATTTTTCAATTATCAGACAAAGTCAAAATGGACAAAAATGTTAAATTACGACAGTGTATACTATGACGTAAAGTGGAAATTTTTCAATTATCAGACAAAGTCAAAATGGACAAAATACACAGTTACGACAGTGTAAACTATGACAAAAAGTGGAAATTATAGAATTATCACAAAGTCAAAATGGACAAAAATACACAATTACGACAGTGTATACTATGACGTAAAAATGGACAAAAATACACAATTACGACAGTGTAAACTATGACAAAAAAGTGGAAAGTATTGATTTATCAGACAAAGTCGAAATGGACAAAAATACACAATTACGACAGTGTATACTATGACAAAAAAGTGGAAATTATTCAATTATCACACAAAGTCAAAATGGACAAAAATACACAATTATGACAGTGTATACTATGACAAAAAAGTGGAATTATTCAATTATCACACAAAGTCAAAATGGACAAAAATGTTAAATTACGACAGTGTATACTATGACAAAAAATGGAAATTATTCAATTATCACACAAAGTCAAAATGGACAAAAATACACAGTTACGTCAGTGTATACTATGACAAAAAAATGGAAATTATTCAATTATCACACAAAGTCAAAATGGACAAAATTACACAATTACGACTGAATACTATGACAAAAAAAGTGGAATTATTCAATTATCAGAAAAGTCAAAATGGACTAAAATGTTAAATTACAACAGTGTATACTATGACAAAAAGTTGAATTTTTCAATTATAAGACAAAGTCAAAATGGACAAAAATACACAATTACAACAGTGTATACTATGACATAAAAGTGAATTTATTCAATTATCACACAAAGTCAAAATGGACAAAAAATACACAATTACGACAGTGTATACTATGAAAAAAGTGAATTTATTCAATTATCACACAAAGTCAAAATGGACAAAAATGTTAAATTACGACAGTGTATACTATGACAAAAAGTGGATTTTTTCAATTATAAAAGAAGTCAAAATGGACAAAAATACACAATTACGAAATGTAAACTATGACAAAAAAGTGGAAAGTATTGATTTATCAGACAAAGTCGAAATGGACAAAAATACACAGTTACGACAGTGTATACTATGACAAAAAAGTGGAAATTATTCAATTATCACACAAAGTCAAAATGTACAAAAATACACAATTATGACAGTATATACTATGACGTAAAAGTGGAAATTTTTCAATTATCAGACAAAGTCAAAATGGACAAAAATTTAAATTACGACAGTGAAAAATTTCCACTTTTTGTCATAGTATACAATCACACAAAGTCAAAATGGACAAAAATACACAATTACGACAGTGTATACTATGACAAAAAAGTGGAAATTATAGAATTATCACACAAAGTCAAAATTGACAAAAAAACACAATTACGACAGTGTATACTATGACAAAAATGGAAATTATTCAATTATCACACAAAGTCAAAATGGACAAAATTACACAATTACGACTGTATACTATGACAAAAAAGTGGAATTATTCAATTATCAGAAAAGTCAAAATGGACTAAAATGTTAAATTACGACAGTGTATACTATGACAAAAAGTTGAATTTTTTCAATTATAAAGGAATCGAAATGGACAAAAATACACAATTGCGACAGTGTATACTATGACATAAAAGTGAATTTATTCAATTATCACACAAAGTCAAAATGGACAAAAATACACAGTTATGACAGTATATACTATGACGTAAAAGTGGAAATTATTCAATTATCACACAAAGTCAAAATGGACAAAAATACACAGTTACGTCAGTGTATACTATGACAAAAAGTGGAAATTATAGAATTATCACAAAGTCAAAATGGACAAAAATACACAATTATGACAGTGTATACTATGATGTAAAAGTGGAAATTATTCAATTATCACACAAAGTCAAAATGGACAAAAATACACAGTTACGTCAGTGTATACTATGACAAAAAAGTGGAAATTATAGAATTATCACACAAAGTCAAAATGGACAAAATACACAATTACGACAGTGTATACTATGACGTAAAAGTGGAAATTATAGAATTATCACACAAAGTCAAAATGGACAAAAATACACAATTACGACAGTGTATACTATGACGTAAAGTGGAAATTATAGAATTATCACACAAAGTCAAAATGGACAAAAATACACAATTACGACAGTGTATACTATGACGTAAAGTGGAAATTATTCAATTATCACACAAAGTCAAAATGGACAAAAATACACAGTTACGTCAGTGTATACTATGACAAAAAGTGGAAATTATAGAATTATCACACAAAGTCAAAATGGACAAAAATACACAATTACGACAGTGTATACTATGACGTAAAAGTGGAAATTTTTCAATTATCAGACAAAGTCAAAATGGACTAAAATGTTAAATTACGACAGTGTATACTATGACGAAAAGTGGAAATTTTTCAATTATCAGACAAAGTCAAAATGGACAAAAATACACAGTTACGACAGTGTATACTATGACAAAAAGTGGAAATTATAGAATTATCACAAAGTCAAAATGGACAAAAATACACAATTACGACAGTGTATACTATGACGTAAAATGGACAAAATGATAAATTACGACAGTGTAAACTATGACAAAAAGTGGAAAGTATTGATTTATCAGACAAAGTCGAAATGGACAAAAATACACAATTATGACTGTATACTATGACATAAAAGTGGAAATTATTCAATTATCACACAAAGTCAAAATGGACAAAAATACACAATTATGACTGTATACTATGACATAAAAGTGGAAATTATTCAATTATCACACAAAGTCAAAATGGACAAAAATACACAATTATGACTGTATACTATGACATAAAAGTGGAAATTATTCAATTATCACACAAAGTCAAAATGGACAAAAATGTTAAATTACGACAGTGTATACTATGACAAAAAGTGGATTTTTTTCAATTATAAGACGAAGTCAAAATGGACAAAAATACACAATTACGACAATGTAAACTATGACAAAAAAGTGGAAAGTATTGATTTATCAGACAAAGTCAAAATGGACAAAAATACACAATTACGACAGTGTATACTATGACATAAAAGTGGAAATTATTCAATTATCACACAAAGTCAAAATGGACAAAAACACACAATTACCACAGTGTATAATATGACGTAAAAGTGGAAATTTTTCAATTATCAGACAAAGTCAAAATGGACAAAAATTTAAATTACGACAGTGAAAAATTTCCACTTTTTGTCATAGTATACACTGTCGTAATGTGTATTTTTGTCCATTTTGACTTTGTGTGATTGTATACTATGACAAAAAGTGGAAATTATAGAAGTATCACACAAAGTCAAAATGGACAAAAATACACAATTACGACAGTGTATACTATGACAAAAAAGTGGAAATTATTCAATTATCACACAAAGTCAAAATGGACAAAATTACACAATTCGACTGTATACTATGACAAAAAGTGGAATTATTCAATTATCAGAAAAGTCAAAATGGACTAAAATGTTAAATTACGACAGTGTATACTATGACAAAAAGTTGAATTTTTCAATTATAAGGTCGAAATGGACAAAAATACACAATTGCGACAGTGTATACTATGACATAAAAGTGAATTTATTCAATTATCATACAAAGTCAAAATGGACAAAAATAAATATTTACGACAGTGTATACTATGACGTAAAAGTGGAAATTATTCAATTATCACACAAAGTCAAAATGGACAAAAATACACAGTTACGTCAGTGTATACTATGACAAAAAAGTGGAAATTATAGAATTATCACAAAGTCAAAATGGACAAAAATACACAATTATGACAGTGTATACTATGATGTAAAAGTGGAAATTATTCAATTATCACACAAAGTCAAAATGGACAAAAATACACAGTTACGTCAGTGTATACTATGACAAAAAAGTGGAAATTATAGAATTATCACACAAAGTCAAAATGGACAAAATACACAATTACGACAGTGTATACTATGACGTAAAAGTGGAAATTATAGAATTATCACACAAAGTCAAAATGGACAAAAATACACAATTACGACAGTGTATACTATGACGTAAAAGTGGAAATTATTCAATTATCACACAAAGTCAAAATGGACAAAAATACACAGTTACGTCAGTGTATACTATGACGTAAAAGTGGAAATTTTTCAATTATCAGACAAAGTCAAAATGGACTAAAATGTTAAATTCGACAGTGTATACTATGACGTAAAGTGGAAATTTTTCAATTATCACACAAAGTCAAAATGGACAAAAATACACAATTACGACAGTGTATACTATGACAAAAAGTGGAAATTATAGAATTATCACAAAGTCAAAATGGACAAAAATACACAATTACGACAGTGTATACTATGACGTAAAAATGGACAAAAATACACAATTACGACAGTGTAAACTATGACAAAAAGTGGAAAGTATTGATTTATCAGACAAAGTCGAAATGGACAAAAATACACAATTATGACCGTATACTATGACGTAAAGTGAATTTATTCAATTATCACACAAAGTCAAAATGGACAAAAATACACAATTACGACAGTGTATACTATGACAAAAAAGTGGAATTATTCAATTATCACACAAAGTCAAAATGGACAAAAATACACAATTACGACAGTGTATACTATGACATAAAAGTGGAAATTATTCAATTATCACACAAAGTCAAAATGGACAAAAATACACAATTACGACAGTGTATACTATGACGTAAAAGTGAATTTATTCAATTATCACACAAAGTCAAAATGGACAAAAATACACAATTACGACAGTGTATACTATGACAAAAAGTGGAATTATTCAATTATCACACAAAGTCAAAATGGACAAAAATACACAGTTACGTCAGTGTGTACTATGACAAAAAAAGTGGAAATTATAGAATTATTACACAAAGTCAAAATGGACAAAAATACACAATTACGACAGTGTATACTATGACAAACAAGTGGAAATTATTAAATTATCACACAAAGTCAAAATGGACAAAAATACACAATTACGACAGTGTATACTATGAACAAAAAGTGGAAATTATTCAATTATCACACAAAGTCAAAATGGACAAAATTACACAATTACGACTGTATACTATGACAAAAAAGTGGAATTATTCAATTATCAGAAAAAGTCAAAATGGACTAAAATGTTAAATTACAACAGTGTATACTATGACAAAAAGTGGAATTTTTTCAATTATAAGACGAAGTCGAAATGGACAAAAATACACAAATGCGACAGTGTATACTATGATCTAAAAGTGAATTTATTCAATTATCACACAAAGTCAAAATGGACAAAAATACACAATTACGACAGTGTATACTATGACGTAAAAGTGGAGATTATTCAATTATCACACAAAGTCAAAATGGACAAAAATACACAGTTACGTCAGTGTATACTATGACAAAAAGTGGAAATTATAGAATTATCACAAAGTCAAAATGGACAAAAATACACAATTATGACAGTGTATACTATGATGTAAAAGTGGAAATTATTCAATTATCACACAAAGTCAAAATGGACAAAATACACAGTTACGTCAGTGTATACTATGACAAAAAAAGTGGAAATTATAGAATTATCACACAAAGTCAAAATGGACAAAAATACACAATTACGACAGTGTATACTATGACGTAAAAGTGGAAATTATAGAATTATCACACAAAGTCAAAATGGACAAAAATACACAATTACAGTGTATACTATGACGTAAAAGTGGAAATTATTCAATTATCACACAAAGTCAAAATGGATAAAATACACAGTTACGCCAGTGTATACTATGACGAAAAGTGGAAATTTTTCAATTATCAGACAAAGTCAAAATGGACTAAAATGTTAAATTACGACAGTGTATACTATGACGTAAAAAGTGGAAATTTTCAATTATCAGACAAAGTCAAAATGGACAAAATACACAGTTACGACAGTGTATACTATGACAAAAAGTGGAAATTATAGAATTATCACAAAGTCAAAATGGACAAAATACACAATTACGACAGTGTATACTATGACGTAAAAATGGACAAAAATACACAATTACGACAGTGTAAACTATGACAAAAAAGTGGAAAGTATTGATTTATCAGACAAAGTCGAAATGGACAAAAATACACAATTATGACTGTATACTATGACGTAAAAGTGAATTTATTCAATTATCACACAAAGTCAAATGGACAAAATACACAATTACGGCAGTGTATACTATGACAAAAAAGTGGAATTATTCAATTATCACACAAAGTCAAAATGGACAAAAATACACAATTACGACAGTGTATACTATGACATAAAAGTGGAAATTATTCAATTATCACACAAAGTCAAAATGGACAAAAATACACAATTACGACAGTGTATACTATGACAAAAAAGTGAATTTATTCAATTATCACACAAAGTCAAAATGGACAAAAATACACAATTACGACAGTGTATACTATGACAAAAGTTGAATTTTTTCAATTATAAGACAAGTCAAAATGGACAAAAATACACAATTACGACTGTATACTATGACAAAAAGTTGAATTGTTTTCAATTATAAGACGAAGTCAAAATGGACAAAAATACACAATTACGACAGTGTATACTATGACATAAAAGTGAATTTATTCAATTATCACACAAAGTCAAAATGGACAAAAATGTTAAATTACGACAGTGTATACTATGACAAAAGTGGAAATTTTTTCAATCACACAAAGTCAAAATGGACAAAAATACACAATTACGACAGTGTATACTATGACAAAAAAGTGGAAATTATAGAATTATCACACAAAGTCAAAATGGACAAAAATACACAATTACGACAGTGTATACTATGACAAAAAAATGGAAATTATTCAATTATCACACAAAGTCAAAATGGACAAAATTACACAATTACGACTGAATACTATGACAAAAAAGTGGAATTATTCAATTATCAGAAAAGTCAAAATGGACTAAAATGTTAAATTACAACAGTGTATACTATGACAAAAAAGTTGAATTTTTCAATTATAAGACGAAGTCAAAATGGACAAAAATACACAATTACGACAGTGTATACTATGACATAAAAGTGAATTTATTCAATTATCACACAAAGTCAAAATGGACAAAAATACACAATTACGACAGTGTATACTATGAAAAAAGTGAATTTATTCAATTATCACACAAAGTCAAAATGGACAAAAATGTTAAATTACGACAGTGTATACTATGACAAAAAGTGGAATTTTTTCAATTATAAGACGAAGTCAAAATGGACAAAAATACACAATTACGACAGTGTAAACTATGACAAAAAAGTGGAAAGTATTGATTTATCAGACAAAGTCGAAATGGACAAAAATACACAGTTACGACAGTGTATACTATGACATAAAAGTGGAAATTATTCAATTATCACACAAAGTCAAAATGGACAAAAATACACAATTACGACAGTGTATACTATGACATAAAAGTGAATTTATTCAATTATCAGAAAAAGTCAAAATGGACAAAAATACAGTTACGACAGTGTATACTATGACAAAAAAGTGGAAATTATAGAATTATCACACAAAGTCAAAATGGACAAAAATACACAATTACGACAGTGTATACTATGACATAAAAGTGAATTTATTCAATTATCACACAAAGTCAAAATGGACAAAAATGTTAAATTACGACAGTGTATACTATGACAAAAAGTGGAAATTTTTCAATCACACAAAGTCAAAATGGACAAAAATACACAATTACGACAGTGTATACTATGACAAAAAAGTGGAAATTATAGAATTATCACAAAGTCAAAATGGACAAAAACACACAATTACCACAGTGTATAATATGACGTAAAAGTGGAAATTTTTCAATTATCAGACAAAGTCAAAATGGACAAAAATTTAAATTACGACAGTGTATACTATGACAAAAAGTGGAAATTATAGAATTATCACACAAAGTCAAAATGGACAAAAAATACACAATTACGACAGTGTATACTATGAAAAAAGTGAATTTATTCAATTATCACACAAAGTCAAAATGGACAAAAATACACAATTATGACTGTATACTATGACATAAAAGTGGAAATTATTCAATTATCACACAAAGTCAAAATGGACAAAAATACACAATTACGACAGTGTATACTATGACAAAAAGTTGAATTTTTTCAATTATAAGACTAAGTCAAAATGGACAAAAATACACAATTACGACAGTGTATACTATGACATAAAAGTGAATTTATTCAATTATCACACAAAGTCAAAATGGACAAAAATACACAGTTACGACAGTGTATACTATGACAAAAAAGTGGAAATTATAGAATTATCACACAAAGTCAAAATGGACAAAAATGTTAAATTACGACAGTGTATACTATGACAAAAAGTTGAATTTTTTCAATTATAAGACGAAGTCAAAATGGACAAAAATACACAATTACGACAGTGTATACTATGACATAAAAGTGAATTTATTCAATTATCAGAAAAAGTCAAAATGGACAAAAATACACAGTTACGTCAGTGTATACAATGACAAAAAGTGGAAATTATAGAATTATCACACAAAGTCAAAATGGACAAAAATACACAATTACGACAGTGTATACTATGACATAAAAGTGAATTTATTCAATTATCACACAAAGTCAAAATGGACAAAAATGTTAAATTACGACAGTGTATACTATGACAAAAAGTGGAAATTTTTCAATCACACAAAGTCAAAATGGACAAAAATACACAGTTACGACAGTGTATACTATGACAAAAAAGTGGAAATTATAGAATTATCACACAAAGTCAAAATTGACAAAAAAAACACAATTACGACAGTGTATACTATGACGTAAAAGTGGAAATTTTTCAATTATCAGACAAAGTCAAAATGGACAAAAATTTAAATTACGACAGTGTATACTATGACAAAAAAGTTGAATTTTTTCAATCACACAAAGTCAAAATGGACAAAAATACACAATTACGACAGTGTATACTATGACAAAAAAGTGGAAATTATAGAATTATCACACAAAGTCAAAATGGACAAAAATACACAATTACGACAGTGTATACTATGAAAAAAGTGAATTTATTCAATTATCACACAAAGTCAAAATGGACAAAAATACACAATTATGACTGTATACTATGACATAAAAGTGGAAATTATTCAATTATCACACAAAGTCAAAATGGACAAAAATACACAATTACGACAGTGTATACTATGACAAAAAAGTTGAATTGTTTCAATTATAAGACGAAGTCAAAATGGACAAAATACACAATTACGACAGTGTATACTATAACGTAAAAGTGAATTTATTAAATTATCACACAAAGTCAAAATGGACAAAAATACACAATTACGACAGTGTATACTATGACAAAAAGTGGAAATTATAGAATTATCACACAAAGTCAAAATGGACAAAATGTTAAATTACGACAGTGTATACTATGACAAAAAGTTGAATTTTTCAATTATAAAAGAAGTCAAAATGGACAAAAATACACAATTACGACAGTGTATACTATGACAAAAAGTGGAAATTATAGAATTATCACACAAAGTCAAAATGGACAAAAATACACAATTACGTCAGTGTATACTATGACGTAAAAGTGAAATTTTTCAATTATCTCACAAAGTCAAAATGGACAAAAACACACAATTACCACAGTGTATACTATGACGTAAAAGTGGAAATTATTCAATTATCAGACAAAGTCAAAATGGACTAAAATGTTAAATTACGACAGTGTATACTATGACGTAAAAGTGGAAATTTTTCAATTATCAGACAAAGTCAAAATGGACAAAAATACACAGTTACGACAGTGTATACTATGACAAAAAGTGGAAATTATAGAATTATCACAAAGTCGAAATGGACAAAAATACACAATTACGACAGTGTATACTATGACAAAAAAGTGGAAATTATTCAATTATCACACAAAGTCAAAATGGACAAAAATACACAATTACAACAGTGTATACTATGACATAAAAGTGAATTTATTCAATTATCAGAAAAAGTCAAAATGGACAAAAATACACAGTTACGTCAGTGTATACAATGACAAAAAGTGGAAATTATAGAATTATCACACAAAGTCAAAATGGACAAAAATACACAATTCGACAGTGTATACTATGACATAAAAGTGAATTTATTCAATTATCACACAAAGTCAAAATGGACAAAATGTTAAATTACGACAGTGTATACTATGACAAAAAGTGGAAATTTTTCAATCACACAAAGTCAAAATGGACAAAAATACACAATTACGACAGTGTATACTATGACAAAAAAGTGGAAATTATAGAATTATCACAAAGTCAAAATGGACAAAAACACACAATTACCACAGTGTATACTATGACGTAAAAGTGGAAATTTTTCAATTATCAGACAAAGTCAAAATGGACAAAAATTTAAATTACGACAGTGTATACTATGACAAAAAGTGGAAATTATAGAATTATCACACAAAGTGGAAATGGACAAAAATACACAATTACGACAGTGTATACTATGACAAAAAAGTGAATTTATTCAATTATCACACAAAGTCAAAATGGACAAAAATACACAATTATGACTGTATACTATGACATAAAAGTGGAAATTATTCAATTATCACACAAAGTCAAAATGGACAAAAATACACAATTACGACAGTGTATACTATGACAAAAAGTTGAATTTTTTCAATTATAAGACGAAGTCAAAATGGACAAAAATACACAATTACGACAGTGTATACTATGACATAAAAGTGAATTTATTCAATTATCACACAAAGTCAAAATGGACAAAAATACACAGTTACGACAGTGTATACTATGACAAAAAAGTGGAAATTATAGAATTATCACACAAAGTCAAAATGGACAAAAATGTTAAATTACGACAGTGTATACTATGACAAAAAAGTTGAATTTTTTCAATTATAAGACGAAGTCAAAATGGACAAAAATACACAATTACGACAGTGTATACTATGACAAAAAGTGGAAATTATAGAATTATCACAAAGTCAAAATGGACAAAAATACACAATTACGTCAGTGTATACTATGACGTAAAAGTGGAAATTTTTCAATTATCACACAAAGTCAAAATGGACAAAAACACACAATTACCACAGTGTATAATATGACGTAAAAGTGGAAATTTTTCAATTATCAGACAAAGTCAAAATGGACAAAAATACACAATTACGACAGTGTATACTATGACGTAAAATGGACAAAAATGTTAAATTACGACAGTGTATACTATGACAAAAAAGTGGAAAGTATTGATTTATCAGACAAAGTCGAAATGGACAAAAATACACAATTATGACTGTATACTATGACATAAAAGTGGAAATTATTCAATTATCACACAAAGTCAAAATGGACAAAAATACACAATTATGACTGTATACTATGACATAAAAGTGGAAATTATTCAATTATCACACAAAGTCAAAATGGACAAAAATACACAATTATGACAGTGTATACTATGACAAAAAAGTGGAATTATTCAATTATCACACAAAGTCAAAATGGACAAAAATGTTAAATTACGACAGTGTATACTATGACAAAAAAGTGGAATTTTTTCAATTATCACAAAGTCAAAATGGACAAAAATACACAATTACGACAGTGTATACTATGACATAAAAGTGAATTTATTCAATTATCACACAAAGTCAAAATGGACAAAAATGTTAAATTACGACAGTGTATACTATGACAAAAAGTGGAAATTATAGAATTATCACAAAGTCAAAATGGACAAAAATACACAATTACAGTGTATACTATGACAAAAAATGGAAATTATTCAATTATCACACAAAGTCAAAATGGACAAAATTACACAATTACGACTGAATACTATGACAAAAAAGTGGAATTATTCAATTATCAGAAAAAGTCAAAATGGACTAAAATGTTAAATTACAACAGTGTATACTATGACAAAAAGTTGATTTTTTCAATTATAAGACAAAGTCAAAATGGACAAAAATACACAATTACGACAGTGTATACTATGACATAAAAGTGAATTTATTCAATTATCACACAAAGTCAAAATGGACAAAAATACGTTACGACAGTGTATACTATGACAAAAAGTGAATTTATTCAATTATCACACAAAGTCAAAATGGACAAAATGTTAAATTACGACAGTGTATACTATGACAAAAAGTGGATTTTTTCAATTATAAGACGAAGTCAAAATGGACAAAAATACACAATTACGACAATGTAAACTATGACAAAAAGTGGAAAGTACTGATTTATCAGACAAAGTCGAAATGGACAAAAATACACAATTACGACAGTGTATACTATGACATAAAAGTGGAAATTATTCAATTATCACACAAAGTCAAAATGGACAAAAATACACAGTTACGTAAGTGTATACTATGACGTAAAAGTGGAAATTTTTCAATTATCACACAAAGTCAAAATGGACAAAAACACACAATTACCACAGTGTATAATATGACGTAAAAGTGAAAATTTTTCAATTATCAGACAAAGTCAAAATGGACAAAAATTTAAATTACGACAGTGAAAAATTTCCACTTTTTGTCATAGTATACAATCACACAAAGTCAAAATGGACAAAAATACACAATTACGACAGTGTATACTATGACAAAAAAGTGGAAATTATAGAATTATCACACAAAGTCAAAATGGACAAAAATACACAATTACGACAGTGTATACTATGACAAAAAAGTGGAATTATTCAATTATCAGAAAAAGTCAAAATGGACTAAAATGTTAAATTACGACAGTGTATACTATGACAAAAAGTTGAATTTTTCAGTTATACAAGTCGAAATGGACAAAATACACAATTGCGACAGTGTATACTATGACATAAAAGTGAATTTATTCAATTATCACACAAAGTCAAAATGGACAAAAATACACAGTTACGACAGTGTATACTATGACAAAAAAGTGGAAATTATAGAATTATCACAAAGTCAAAATGGACAAAAACACACAATTATGACAGTATATACTATGACGTAAAAGTGGAAATTATTCAATTATCACACAAAGTCAAAATGGACAAAAATACACAGTTACGTCAGTGTATACTATGACGTAAAAGTGGAAATTTTTCAATTATCACACAAAGTCAAAATGGACAAAAACACACAATTACCACAGTGTATAATATGACGTAAAAGTGAAAATTTTTCAATTATCAGACAAAGTCAAAATGGACTAAAATGTTAAATTACGACAGTGTATACTATGACGAAAAAGTGGAAATTTTTCAATTATCAGACAAAGTCAAAATGGACAAAAAATATACAATAACGACAGTGTATACTATGACAAAAAGGAAATTATAGAATTATCACAAAGTCAAAATGGACAAAAATACACAATTACGACAGTGTATACTATGACGTAAAAATGGACAAAAATGTTAAATTACGACAGTGTAAACTATGACAAAAAAGTGGAAAGTATTGATTTATCAGACAAAGTCGAAATGGACAAAAATACACAATTATGACTGTATACTATGACATAAAAGTGGAAATTATTCAATTATCACACAAAGTCGAAATGGACAAAAATACACAATTATGACTGTATACTATGACATAAAAGTGGAAATTATTCAATTATCACACAAAGTCAAAATTGACAAAAATACACAATTACGACAGTGTATACTATGACAAAAAAGTGGAATTATTCAATTATCACACAAAGTCAAAATGGACAAAAATGTTAAATTACGACAGTGTATACTATGACAAAAAAGTTGAATTTTTCAATTATAAGACGAAGTCAAAATGGACAAAAATACACAATTACGACAGTGTATACTATGACATAAAAGTGAATTTATTCAATTATCACACAAAGTCAAAATGGACAAAAATGTTGAATTACGACAGTGTATACTATGACAAAAAGTGGAAATTATAGAATTATCACACAAAGTCAAAATGGACAAAAATACACAATTACGACAGTGTATACTATGACAAAAAATGGAAATTATTCAATTATCACACAAAGTCAAAATGGACAAAATTACACAATTACGACTGAATACTATGACAAAAAAAGTGGAATTATTCAATTATCACACAAAGTCAAAATGGACAATAATGTTAAATTACAACAGT
The DNA here is from genome assembly GCA_023029165.1 of Gobiocypris rarus. NCBI lineage: Eukaryota > Metazoa > Chordata > Actinopteri > Cypriniformes > Gobionidae > Gobiocypris > Gobiocypris rarus. The sequence continues at coordinate 2,920,287 of CM040933.1, forward strand.
GTATACTATGACAAAACAGTTGAATTTTTCAATTATAAGACAAAGTCAAAATGGAAAAATACACAATTACGACAGTGTATACTATGACATAAAAGTGAATTTATTCAATTATCACACAAAGTCAAAATGGACAAAAATACACAGTTACGACAGTGTATACTATGACAAAAAGTGAATTTATTCAATTATCACACAAAGTCAAAATGGACAAAATGTTAAATTACGACAGTGTATACTATGACAAAAAGTGGATTTTTTCAATTATAAGACGAAGTCAAAATGGACAAAAATACACAATTACGACAATGTAAACTATGACAAAAAAGTGGAAAGTACTGATTTATCAGACAAAGTCGAAATGGACAAAAATACACAATTACGACAGTGTATATACTATGACGTAAAAGTGGAAATTTTTCAATTATCACACAAAGTCAAAATGGACAAAAATACACAGTTACGTAAGTGTATACTATGACGTAAAAGTGGATATTTTTCAATTATCACACAAAGTCAAAATGGACAAAAACACAATTACCAGTGTATACTATACGTAAAAGTGGAAATTTTTCAATTATCAGACAAAGTCAAAATGGACAAAAATTTAAATTACGACAGTGAAAAATTTCCACTTTTTGTCATAGTATACAATCACACAAAGTCAAAATGGACAAAAATACACAATCACGACAGTGTATACTATGACAAAAAGTGGAAATTATAGAATTATCACACAAAGTCAAAATGGACAAAAATACACAATTACGACAGTGTATACTATGACAAAAAATGGAAATTATTCAATTATCACACAAAGTCAAAATGGACAAAATTACACAATTACGACTGTATACTATGACAAAAAAGTGGAATTATTCAATTATCAGAAAAAGTCAAAATGGACTAAAATGTTAAATTACAACAGTGTATACTATGACAAAAAGTGGAATTTTTCAATTATAAGACGGTCGAAATGGACAAAAATACACAATTGCGACAGTGTATACTATGACATAAAAGTGAATTTATTCAATTATCACACAAAGTCAAAATGGACAAAAATACACATTTACGACAGTGTATACTATGACGTAAAAGTGGAAATTATTCAATTATCACACAAAGTCAAAATGGACAAAAATACACAGTTACGTCAGTGTATACTATGACAAAAAAAAAATTATAGAATTATCACAAAGTCAAAATGGACAAAAATACACAATTATGACAGTGTATACTATGATGTAAAAGTGGAATTTATTCAATTATCACACAAAGTCAAAATGGACAAAAATACACAATTACGACAGTGTATACTATGACAAAAATGGAAATTATTCAATTATCACACAAAGTCAAAATGGACAAAATTACACAATTACGACTGTATACTATGACAAAAAGTGGAATTATTCAATTATCAGAAAAAGTCAAAATGGACTAAAATGTTAAATTACGACAGTGTATACTATGACAAAAAAGTTGAATTTTTTCAATTATAAGACGAAGTCAAAATGGACAAAAATACACAATTACGACAGTGTATACTATGACATAAAAGTGAATTTATTCAATTATCACACAAAGTCAAAATGGACAAAAATACACAGTTACGACAGTGTATACTATGACGTAAAAGTGGAAATTATTCAATCATCACACAAAGGCAAAATGGATAAAAATACACAGTTATGTCAGTGTATACTATGACAAAAAAGTGGAAATTATAGAATTATCTCAAAGTCAAAATGGACAAAAATACACAATTATGACAGTGTATACTATGACAAAAAAGTGGAAATTATTCAATTATCACACAAAGTCAAAATGGACAAAAATACACAATTACGACAGTGTATACTATGACAAAAAAGTGGAAATTATTCAATTATCACACAAAGTCAAAATGGACAAAAATACACAATTACGACTGTATACTATGACAAAAAAGTGGAATTATTCAATTATCAGAAAAAGTCAAAATGGACAAAAATGTTAAATTACGACAGTGTATACTATGACAAAAAGTTGAATTTTTCAATTATAAGACAGTCGAAATGGACAAAAATACACAATTGCGACAGTGTATACTATGACATAAAAGTGAATTTATTCAATTATCACACAAAGTCAAAATGGACAAAAATACACAATTACGACAGTGTATACTATGACGTAAAAGTGGAAATTATTCAATTATCACACAAAGTCAAAATGGACAAAAATACACAATTACGACAGTGTATACTATGACAAAAAAGTGGAAATTATAGAATTATCACACAAAGTCAAAATGGACAAAAATACACAATTACGACAGTGTATACTATGACGTAAAAGTGGAAATTATTCAATTATCACACAAAGTCAAAATGGACAAAAATACACAGTTACGACAGTGTATACTATGACAAAAAAGTGGAAATTATAGAATTATCACAAAGTCAAAATGGACAAAAATACACAATTACCACAGTGTATAATATGACGTAAAAGTGGAAAATTTTCAATTATCAGAAAAGTCAAAATGGACAAAAATACACAGTTACGTCAGTGTATACAATGACAAAAAGTGGAAATTATAGAATTATCACACAAAGTCAAAATGGACAAAAATACACAATTACGACTGAATACTATGACAAAAAATTGGAATTATTCAATTATCAGAAAAGTCAAAATGGACTAAAATGTTAAATTACGACAGTGTATACTATGACAAAAAGTTGAATTTTTCAATTATAAGACGAAGTCAAGATGGACAAAAATACACAATTACGACAGTGTATACTATGACATAAAAGTGAATTTATTCAATTATCACACAAAGTCAAAATGGACAAAAATACACAGTTACGACAGTGTATACTATGACAAAAAAGTGGAAATTATAGAATTATCACACAAAGTCAAAATGGACAAAAATGTTAAATTACGACAGTGTATACTATGACAAAAAGTTGAATTTTTTCAATTATAAGACGAAGTCAAAATGGACAAAAATACACAATTACGACAGTATATACTATGACATAAAAGTGAATTTATTCAATTATCACACAAAGTCAAAATGGACAAAAATACACAATTACGACAGTGTATACTATGACAAAAAAGTGGATTTTTTCAATTATAAGACGAAGTCAAAATGGACAAAAATACACAATTACGACAGTGTATACTATGACGTAAAAATGGACAAAAATGTTAAATTACGACAGTGTATACTATGACAAAAAAGTGGAAAGTATTGATTTATCAGACAAAGTCGAAATGGACAAAAATACACAATTATGACTGTATACTATGACATAAAAGTGGAAATTATTCAATTATCACACAAAGTCAAAATGGACAAAAATACACAGTTACGTAAGTGTATACTATGACGTAAAGTGGAAATTTTTCAATTATCACACAAAGTCAAAATGGACAAAAACACAATTACGACAGTGTATACTATGACGTAAAGTGGAAATTTTTCAATTATCAGACAAAGTCAAAATGGACAAAAATGTAAATTACGACAGTGTATACTTTGACAAAAAGTGGAAATTTTTCAATCACACAAAGTCAAAATGGACAAAAATACACAATTACGACAGTGTATACTATGACAAAAAAGTGGAAATTATTGAATTATCACACAAAGTCAAAATGGACAAAAATACACAATTATGACTGTATACTATGACATAAAAGTGGAAATTATTCAATTATCACACAAAGTCAAAATGGACAAAAATTTAAAATTACGACAGTGTATACTATGACAAAAAAGTTGAATTTTTTCAATTATAAGACGAAGTCAAAATGGACAAAAATACACAATTACGACAGTGTATACTATGACATAAAAGTGAATTTATTCAATTATCACACAGTCAAAATGGACAAAAATACACAGTTACGACAGTGTATACTATGACGTAAAAGTGGAAATTTTTCAATTATCAGGAAGTCAAAATGGACAAAAATACACAGTTACGACAGTGTATACTATGACAAAAAAGTGGAAATTATAGAATTATCACAAAGTCAAAATGGACAAAAATACACAATTACGACAGTGTATACTATGACGTAAAAATGGACAAAAATGTTAAATTACGACAGTGTATACTATGACAAAAAAGTGGAAAGTATTGATTTATCAGACAAAGTCGAAATGGACAAAAATACACAATTATGACTGTATACTATGACATAAAAGTGGAAATTATTCAATTATCACACAAAGTCAAAATGGACAAAAATACACAATTACGACAGTGTATACTATGACAAAAAAGTTGAATTTTTTCAATTATAAGACGAAGTCAAAATGGACAAAAATACACAATTACGACAGTGTATACTATGACAAAAAGTTGAATTTTTTCAATTATAAGGAAGTCAAAATGGACAAAAATACACAATTACAGTGTATACTATGACATAAAAGTGAATTTATTCAATTATCACACAAAGTCAAAATGGACAAAAATACACAGTTACGACAGTGTATACTATGACAAAAAAGTGAATTTATTCAATTATCACACAAAGTCAAAATGGACAAAATGTTAAATTACGACAGTGTATACTATGACAAAAAAGTGGAAATTTTTCAATCACACAAAGTCAAAATGGACAAAAATACACAATTACGACAGTGTATACTATGACAAAAAGTGGAAATTATAGAATTATCACACAAAGTCAAAATGGACAAAAATACACAATTACGACAGTGTATACTATGACAAAAAATGGAAATTATTCAATTATCACACAAAGTCAAAATGGACAAAATTACACAATTACGACTGAATACTATGACAAAAAAGTGGAATTATTCAATTATCAGAAAAAGTCCAAATGGACTAAAATGTTAAATTACAACAGTGTATACTATGACAAAAAGTTGATTTTTTTCAATTATAAGACAAAGTCAAAATGGACAAAAATACACAATTACGACAGTGTATACTATGACATAAAAGTGAATTTATTCAATTATCACAAAGTCAAAATGGACAAAAAATACACAGTTACGACAGTGTATACTATGACAAAAAGTGAATTTATTCAATTATCACACAAAGTCAAAATGGACAAAAATGTTAAATTACAGTGTATACTATGACAAAAAGTGGATTTTTTCAATTATAAGACAAAAGTCAAAATGGACAAAAATACACAATTACGACAGTGTAAACTATGACAAAAAAGTGGAAAGTATTGATTTATCAGACAAAGTCGAAATGGACAAAAATACACAATTCGACAGTGTATACTATGACATAAAAGTGGAAATTATTCAATTATCACACAAAGTCAAAATGGACAAAAATACACAATTACGACAGTGTATACTATGACGTAAAAGTGGAAATTTTTCAATTATCAGACAAAGTCAAAATGGACAAAAATACACAATTACGACAGTGTATACTATGACGTATAAATGGACAAAAATACACAATTACGACAGTGTAAACTATGACAAAAAAGTGGAAAGTATTGATTTATCAGACAAAGTCGAAATGGACAAAAATACACAATTATGACTGTATACTATGACATAAAAGTGGAAATTATTCAATTATCACACAAAGTCAAAATGGACAAAAATACACAATTATGACTGTATACTATGACATAAAAGTGGAAATTATTCAATTATCACACAAAGTCAAAATGGACAAAAATACACAATTATGACTGTATACTATGACAAAAAAGTGGAATTATTCAATTATCACACAAAGTCAAAATGGACAAAAATGTTAAATTACGACAGTGTATACTATGACAAAAAGTTGATTTTTTTCAATTATAAGACAAGTCAAAATGGACAAAAATACACAGTTACGACAGTGTATACTATGACAAAAAAGTGGAAATTATAGAATTATCACACAAAGTCAAAATGGACAAAAATGTTAAATTACGACAGTGTATACTATGACATAAAAGTGGAAATTATAGAATTATCACACAAAGTCAAAATGGACAAAAATACACAATTACGACAGTGTATACTATGACAAAAATGGAAATTATTCAATTATCACACAAAGTCAAAATGGACAAAATTACACAATTACGACTGAATACTATGACAAAAAAGTGGAATTATTCAATTATCAGAAAAAGTCAAAATGGACTAAAATGTTAAATTACAACAGTGTATACTATGACAAAAGTTGAATTTTTCAATTATAAGACAAAGTCAAAATGGAAAAAAATACACAATTACAACAGTGTATACTATGACATAAAAGTGAATTTATTCAATTATCACACAAAGTCAAAATGGACAAAAATACACAATTACGACAGTGTATACTATGACAAAAAAGTGAATTTATTCAATTATCACACAAAGTCAAAATGGACAAAATGTTAAATTACGACAGTGTATACTATGACAAAAAGTGGATTTTTTCAATTATAAGACGAAGTCAAAATGGACAAAAATACACAATTACGACAATGTATACTATGACAAAAAAGTGGAAAGTATTGATTTATCAGACAAAGTCGAAATGGACAAAAATACACAGTTACGACAGTGTATACTATGACGTAAAGTGGAAATTTTTCAATTATCACACAAAGTCAAAATGGACAAAAATACACAGTTACGTAAGTGTATACTATGACGTAAAAGTGGATATTTTCAATTATCACACAAAGTCAAAATGGACAAAACACACAATTACCACAGTGTATACTATGACGTAAAGTGGAAATTTTTCAATTATCAGACAAAGTCAAAATGGACAAAAATTTAAATTACGACAGTGAAAAATTTCCACTTTTTGTCATAGTATACAATCACACAAAGTCAAAATGGACAAAAATACACAATCACGACAGTGTATACTATGACAAAAAGTGGAAATTATAGAATTATCACACAAAGTCAAAATGGACAAAAATACACAATTACGACAGTGTATACTATGACAAAAAATGGAAATTATTCAATTATCACACAAAGTCGAAATGGACAAAATTACACAATTACGACTGTATACTATGACAAAAAAGTGGAATTATTCAATTATCAGAAAAAGTCAAAATGGACTAAAATGTTAAATTACAACAGTGTATACTATGACAAAAAAGTGGAATTTTTTCAATTATAAGACGAAGTCGAAATGGACAAAAATACACAATTGCGACAGTGTATACTATGACATAAAAGTGAATTTATTCAATTATCACACAAAGTCAAAATGGACAAAAATACACAGTTACGACAGTGTATACTATGACGTAAAGTGGAAATTATTCAATTATCACACAAAGTCAAAATGGACAAAAATACACAGTTACGACAGTGTATACTATGACAAAAAAGTGGAAATTATAGAATTATCACAAAGTCAAAATGGACAAAAATACACAATTATGACAGTGTATACTATGATGTAAAAGTGGAAATTATTCAATTATCACACAAAGTCAAAATGGACAAAAATACACAATTACGACAGTGTATACTATGACAAAAATGGAAATTATTCAATTATCACACAAAGTCAAAATGGACAAAATTACACAATTACGACTGTATACTATGACAAAAAAGTGGAATTATTCAATTATCACACAAAGTCAAAATGGACAAAAATGTTAAATTACGACAGTGTATACTATGACAAAAAGTTGAATTTTTCAATTATAAGGCAGTCGAAATGGACAAAAATACACAATTACGACAGTGTATACTATGACATAAAAGTGAATTTATTCAATTATCACACAAAGTCAAAATGGACAAAAATACACAGTTACGACAGTGTATACTATGACGTAAAAGTGGAAATTATTCAATTATCACACAAAGTCAAAATGGACAAAAATACACAGTTATGTCAGTGTATACTATGACAAAAAAGTGGAAATTATAGAATTATCTCAAAGTCAAAATGGACAAAAATACACAATTATGACAGTGTATACTATGATGTAAAAGTGGAAATTATTCAATTATCACACAAAGTCAAAATGGACAAAAATACACAGTTACGTCAGTGTATACTATGACAAAAAAGTGGAAATTATAGAATTATCACACAAAGTCAAAATGGACAAAAATACACAATTACGACAGTGTATACTATGACGTAAAAGTGGAAATTTTTCAATTATCACACAAAGTCAAAATGGACAAAAATACACAGTTACGTCAGTGTATACTATGACAAAAAAGTGGAAATTATAGAATTATCACAAAGTCAAAATGTACAAAAATACACAATTATGACAGTGTATACTATGACGTAAAAGTGGAAAATTTTCAATTATCAGAAAAGTCAAAATGGACAAAAATACACAGTTACGTCAGTGTATACAATGACAAAAAGTGGAAATTATAGAATTATCACACAAAGTCAAAATGGACAAAAATACACAATTACGACAGTGTATACTATGACAAAAAAGTGGAATTATTCAATTATCAGAAAAAGTCAAAATGGACTAAAATGTTAAATTACGACAGTGTATACTATGACAAAAAGTTGAATTTTTCAATTATAAGAGAAGTCAAGATGGACAAAAATACACAATTGCGACAGTGTATACTATGACATAAAAGTGAATTTATTCAATTATCACACAAAGTCAAAATGGACAAAAATACAGTTACGACAGTGTATACTATGACAAAAAAGTGGAAATTATAGAATTATCACACAAAGTCAAAATGGACAAAAATGTTAAATTACGACAGTGTATACTATGACAAAAAGTTGAATTTTTCAATTATAAGACGGAAATCAAAATGGACAAAAATACACAATTACGACAGTGTATACTATGACATAAAAGTGAATTTATTCAATTATCACACAAAGTCAAAATGGACAAAAATACACAATTACGACAGTGTATACTATGACAAAAAGTGGATTTTTTCAATTATAAGACGGTCAAAATGGACAAAAATACACAATTACGACAGTGTATACTATGACGTAAAATGGACAAAAATGATAAATTACGACAGTGTAAACTATGACAAAAAGTGGAAAGTACTGATTTATCAGACAAAGTCGAAATGGACAAAAATACACAATTATGACTGTATACTATGACATAAAAGTGAATTTATTCAATTATCACACAAAGTCAAAATGGACAAAAATACACAGTTACGTAAGTGTATACTATGACGTAAAAGTGGAAATTTTCAATTATCACACAAAGTCAAAATGGACAAAAATACACAATTACGACAGTGTATACTATGACGTAAAAGTGGAAATTTTTCAATTATCAGACAAAGTCAAAATGGACAAAAATGTAAATTACGACAGTGTATACTTTGACAAAAAGTGGAAATTTTTCAATCACACAAAGTCAAAATGGACAAAAATACACAATTACGACAGTGTATACTATGACAAAAAATGGAAATGATTCAATTATCACACAAAGTCGAAATGGACAAAAATACACAATTATGACTGTATACTATGACATAAAAGTGGAAATTATTCAATTATCACACAAAGTCAAAATGGACAAAAATGTTAAATTACGACAGTGTATACTATGACAAAAAGTTGAATTTTTTCAATTATAAGACGAAGTCAAAATGGACAAAAATACACAATTACGACAGTGTATACTATGACATAAAAGTGAATTTATTCAATTATCACACAGTCAAAATGGACAAAAATACACAGTTACGACAGTGTATACTATGACGTAAAAGTGGAAATTTTTCAATTATCAGACGAAGTCAAAATGGACAAAAATACACAGTTACGACAGTGTATACTATGACAAAAAAGTGGAAATTATAGAATTATCACAAAGTCAAAATGGACAAAAATACACAATTACCACAGTGTATAATATGACGTAAAATGGACAAAATGATACACAATTACGACAGTGTATACTATGACAAAAAAGTGGAAAGTATTGATTTATCAGACAAAGTCGAAATGGACAAAAATACACAATTATGACTGTATACTATGACATAAAAGTGGAAATTATTCAATTATCACACAAAGTCAAAATGGACAAAAATACACAATTACGACAGTGTATACTATGACAAAAAAGTTGAATTTTTCAATTATAAGGAAGTCAAAATGGACAAAAATACACAATTACGACTGTATACTATGACAAAAAGTTGAATTTTTCAATTATAACAAGTCAAAATGGACAAAAATACACAATTACGACAGTGTATACTATGACATAAAAGTGAATTTATTCAATTATCACACAAAGTCAAAATGGACAAAAATACACAGTTACGACAGTGTATACTATGACATAAAAGTGAATTTATTCAATTATCACACAAAGTCAAAATGGACAAAAATGTTAAATTACGACAGTGTATACTATGACAAAAAGTGGAAATTTTTCAATCACACAAAGTCAAAATGGACAAAAATACACAATTACGACAGTGTATACTATGACAAAAAGTGGAAATTATAGAATTATCACACAAAGTCAAAATGGACAAAAATACACAATTACGACAGTGTATACTATGACAAAAAATGGAAATTATTCAATTATCACACAAAGTCAAAATGGACAAAATTACACAATTACGACTGAATACTATGACAAAAAAGTGGAATTATTCAATTATCAGAAAAAGTCCAAATGGACTAAAATGTTAAATTACAACAGTGTATACTATGACAAAAAGTTGAATTTTTCAATTATAAGACAAAGTCAAAATGGACAAAAATACACAATTACGACAGTGTATACTATGACATAAAAGCGAATTTATTCAATTATCACCAATTCAAAATGGACAAAAATACACAATTACGACAGTGTATACTATGACAAAAAGTGAATTTATTCAATTATCACACAAAGTCAAAATGGACAAAAATGTTAAATTACGACAGTGTATACTATGACAAAAAGTGGATTTTTTCAATTATAAGACAAAAGTCAAAATGGACAAAAATACACAATTACGACAGTGTAAACTATGACAAAAAGTGGAAAGTACTGATTTATCAGACAAAGTCAAAATGGACAAAAATACACAATTACGACAGTGTATACTATGACATAAAAGTGGAAATTATTCAATTATCACACAAAGTCAAAATGGACAAAAATACACAATTACGACAGTGTATACTATGACATAAAAGTGAATTTATTCAATTATCAGAAAAAGTCAAAATGGACAAAAATACACAGTTACGTCAGTGTATACAATGACAAAAAGTGGAAATTATAGAATTATCACACAAAGTCAAAATGGACAAAAATACACAATTACGACTGAATACTATGACAAAAAAGTGGAATTATTCAATTATCAGAAAAAGTCAAAATGGACTAAAATGTTAAATTACGACAGTGTATACTATGACAAAAAGTGGAAATTATAGAATTATCACACAAAGTCAAAATGGACAAAAACACACAATTACAACAGTGTATACTATGACGTAAAAGTGAAAATTTTTCAATTATCAGACAAAGTCAAAATGGACAAAAATTTAAATTACGACAGTGTATACTATGACAAAAATTTTTTCAGACAAAGTCAAAATGGACAAAAATACACAATTACGACAGTGTATACTATGACAAAAAATGGAAATTATTCAATTATCACACAAAGTCAAAATGGACAAAATTACACAATTACGACTGTATACTATGACAAAAAAGTGGAATTATTCAATTATCAGAAAAAGTCAAAATGGACTAAAATGTTAAATTACGACAGTGTATACTATGACAAAAAGTTGAATTTTTCAATTAAAAGACGAAGTCAAAATGGACAAAAATACACAATTATGACAGTGTATACTATGACGTAAAGTGAATTTATTCAATTATCACACAAAGTCAAAATGGACAAAAATACACAGTTACGTCAGTGTATACTATGACAAAAAGTGGAAATTATAGAATTATCACAAAGTCAAAATGGACAAAAATACACAATTATGACAGTGTATACTATGACGTAAAAGTGGAAAATTTTCAATTATCAGAAAAAGTCAAAATGGACAAAAATACACAGTTACGTCAGTGTATACTATGACAAAAAGTGGAAATTATAGAATTATCACACAAAGTCAAAATGGACAAAAATACACAATTACGACTGAATACTATGACAAAAAGTGGAATTATTCAATTATCAGAAAAGTCAAAATGGACTAAAATGTTAAATTACGACAGTGTATACTATGACAAAAAGTTGAATTTTTCAATTATAAGACGAAGTCAAAATGGACAAAAATACACAATTCGACAGTGTATACTATGACATAAAAGTGAATTTATTCAATTATCACACAAAGTCAAAATGGACAAAAATACACAGTTACGACAGTGTATACTATGACATAAAAGTGAATTTATTCAATTATCACACAAAGTCAAAATGGACAAAATGTTAAATTACGACAGTGTATACTATGACAAAAAGTGGAAATTTTTCAATCACACAAAGTCAAAATGGACAAAAATACACAATTACGACAGTGTATACTATGACAAAAAGTGGAAATTATAGAATTATCACACAAAGTCAAAATGGACAAAAATACACAATTACGACAGTGTATACTATGACAAAAATGGAAATTATTCAATTATCACACAAAGTCAAAATGGACAAAATTACACAATTACGACTGAATACTATGACAAAAAAGTGGAATTATTCAATTATCAGAAAAAGTCCAAATGGACTAAAATGTTAAATTACAACAGTGTATACTATGACAAAAAGTTGAATTTTTTCAATTATAAGACAAAGTCAAAATGGACAAAAATACACAATTACGACAGTGTATACTATGACATAAAAGTGAATTTATTCAATTATCACCAATTCAAAATGGACAAAAATACACAGTTACGACAGTGTATACTATGACAAAAAGTGAATTTATTCAATTATCACACAAAGTCAAAATGGACAAAAATGTTAAATTACGACAGTGTATACTATGACAAAAAAGTGAATTTATTCAATTATAAGACAAAAGTCAAAATGGACAAAAATACACAATTACGACAGTGTAAACTATGACAAAAAGTGGAAAGTACTGATTTATCAGACAAAGTCGAAATGGACAAAAATACACAATTACGACAGTGTATACTATGACATAAAAGTGGAAATTATTCAATTATCACACAAAGTCAAAATGGACAAAAATACACAATTACGACAGTGTATACTATGACAAAAAAGTGGAAATTATAGAATTATCACACAAAGTCAAAATGGACAAAAATACACAATTACGACTGAATACTATGACAAAAAAGTGGAATTATTCAATTATCAGAAAAAGTCAAAATGGACTAAAATGTTAAATTACGACAGTGTATACTATGACAAAAAGTGGAAATTATAGAATTATCACAAAGTCAAAATGGACAAAAACACACAATTACCACAGTGTATAATATGACGTAAAAGTGGAAATTTTTCAATTATCAGACAAAGTCAAAATGGACAAAAATTTAAATTACGACAGTGTATACTATGACAAAAAGTGGAAATTTTTCAATCACACAAAGTCAAAATGGACAAAAATACACAATTACGACAGTGTATACTATGACAAAAATGGAAATTATTCAATTATCACACAAAGTCAAAATGGACAAAATTACACAATTACGACTGTATACTATGACAAAAAAAGTGGAATTATTCAATTATCAGAAAAAGTCAAAATGGACTAAAATGTTAAATTACGACAGTGTATACTATGACGAAAAAGTTGCATTTTTTCAATTATAAGACGAAGTCAAAATGGACAAAAATACACAATTATGACAGTGTATACTATGACGTAAAAGTGAATTTATTCAATTATCACACAAAGTCAAAATGGACAAAAATACAGTTACGACAGTGTATACTATGACAAAAAAGTGGAAATTATAGAATTATCACAAAGTCAAAATGGACAAAATACACAATTATGACAGTGTATACTATGACGTAAAAGTGGAAAATTTTCAATTATCAGAAAAAGTCAAAATGGACAAAAATACACAGTTACGTCAGTGTATACTATGACAAAAAGTGGAAATTATAGAATTATCACACAAAGTCAAAATGGACAAAAATACACAATTACGACTGAATACTATGACAAAAAGTGGAATTATTCAATTATCAGAAAAAGTCAAAATGGACTAAAATGTTAAATTACGACAGTGTATACTATGACAAAAAGTTGAATTTTTCAATTATAAGACGGTCAAAATGGACAAAAATACACAATTACGACAGTGTATACTATGACATAAAAGTGAATTTATTCAATTATCACACAAAGTCAAAATGGACAAAAATACACAGTTACGACAGTGTATACTATGACAAAAAGTGGAAATTATAGAATTATCACACAAAGTCAAAATGGCCAAAATGTTAAATTACGACAGTGTATACTATGACGTAAAAGTGGAAATTATAGAATTATCACACAAAGTCAAACGGACAAAAATACACAGTTACGACAGTGTATACTATGACATAAAAGTGAATTTATTCAATTATCACACAAAGTCAAAATGGACAAAAATACACAGTTACGACAGTGTATACTATGACAAAAAAGTGGAAATTATAGAATTATCACAAAGTCAAAATGGACAAAAATGTTAAATTACGACAGTGTATACTATGACAAAAAGTTGAATTTTTCAATTATAAGACGGAAGTCAAAATGGACAAAAATACACAATTACGACAGTATATACTATGACATAAAAGTGAATTTATTCAATTATCACACAAAGTCAAAATGGACAAAAATACACAATTACGACAGTGTATACTATGACAAAAAGGTTGAATTTTTTCAATTATAAGACGAAGTCAAATTGGACAAAAATACACAATTACGACAGTGTATACTATGACGTAAAAATGGACAAAAATACACAATTACGACAGTGTAAACTATGACAAAAAAGTGGAAAGTATTGATTTATCAGACAAAGTCGAAATGGACAAAAATACACAATTACGACAGTGTATACTATGACAAAAAAGTGGAAATTTTTCAATTATCAGACAAAGTCAAAATGGACAAAAATGTAAATTACGACAGTGAATAATTTGACAAAAAGTGGAAATTTTTCAATCACACAAAGTCAAAATGGACAAAAATACACAATTACGACAGTGTATACTATGACGTAAAAGTGGAAATTATTCAATTATCACACAAAGTCAAAATGGACAAAAATACACAATTATGACTGTATACTATGACATAAAAGTGGAAATTATTCAATTATCACACAAAGTCAAAATGGACAAAAATACACAATTATGACAGTGTATACTATGACAAAAAAAGTGGAATTATTCAATTATCACACAAAGTCAAAATGGACAAAAATGTTAAATTACGACAGTGTATACTATGACAAAAAGTTGAATTTTTTCAATTATAAGACGAAGTCAAAATGGACAAAAATACACAATTACGACAGTGTATACTATGACAAAAAAGTGGATTTATTCAATTATCACACAAAGTCAAAATGGACAAAAATGTTAAATTACGACAGTGTATACTATGACAAAAAGTGGAAATTATAGAATTATCACTCAAAGTCAAAATGGACAAAAATACACAATTACGACAGTGTATACTATGACAAAAAAAAGTGGAATTATTCAATTATCACACAAAGTCAAAATGGACAAAATTACACAATTACGACTGAATACTATGACAAAAAAGTGGAATTATTCAATTATCAGAAAAGTCAAAATGGACTAAAATGTTAAATTACAACAGTGTATACTATGACAAAAAGTTGAATTTTTCAATTATAAGAAAGTCAAAATGGACAAAAATACACAATTACGACAGTGTATACTATGACATAAAAGTGAATTTATTCAATTATCACACAAAGTCAAAATGGACAAAAATACACAATTACGACAGTGTATACTATGAAAAAAGTGAATTTATTCAATTATCACACAAAGTCAAAATGGACAAAAATGTTAAATTACGACAGTGTATACTATGACAAAAAGTGGATTTTTTCAATTATAAGACGAAGTCAAAATGGACAAAAATACACAATTACGACAATGTAAACTATGACAAAAAGTGGAAAGTACTGATTTATCAGACAAAGTCGAAATGGACAAAAATACACAATTACGACAGTGTATACTATGACGTAAAAGTGGAAATTTTTCAATTATCACACAAAGTCAAAATGGACAAAAATACACAGTTACGTAAGTGTATACTATGACGTAAAGTGGAATTTTTCAATTATCACACAAAGTCAAAATGGACAAAAACACACAATTACCACAGTGTATAATATGACATAAAAGTGGAAATTTTTCAATTATCAGACAAAGTCAAAATGGACAAAAATTTAAATTACGACAGTGAAAAATTTCCACTTTTTGTCATAGTATACAATCACACAAAGTCAAAATGGACAAAAATACACAATTACGACAGTGTATACTATGACGTAAAAGTGGAAATTATTCAATTATCACACAAAGTCAAAATGGACAAAAATACACAGTTACGTCAGTGTATACTATGACAAAAAAATGGAAATTATAGAATTATCACAAAGTCAAAATGGACAAAAATACACAATTATGACAGTGTATACTATGATGTAAAAGTGGAAATTATTCAATTATCACACAAAGTCAAAATGGACAAAAATACACAATTACGACAGTGTATACTATGACAAAAAATGGAAATTATTCAATTATCACACAAAGTCAAAATGGACAAAATTACACAATTACGACTGTATACTATGACAAAAAAGTGGAATTATTCAATTATCAGAAAAAGTCAAAATGGACTAAAATGTTAAATTACGACAGTGTATACTATGACAAAAAAGTTGAATTTTTCAATTATAAGACGAAGTCGAAATGGACAAAAATACACAATTACGACAGTGTATACTATGACATAAAAGTGAATTTATTCAATTATCACACAAAGTCAAAATGGACAAAAATACACAGTTACGACAGTGTATACTATGACGTAAAAGTGGAAATTATTCAATTATCACACAAAGTCAAAATGGACAAAAATACACAGTTATGTCAGTGTATACTATGACAAAAAAAGTGGAAATTATAGAATTATCTCAAAGTCAAAATGGACAAAAATACACAATTATGACAGTGTATACTATGATGTAAAAGTGGAAATTATTCAATTATCACACAAAGTCAAAATGGACAAAAATACACAGTTACGACAGTGTATACTATGACAAAAAAGTGGAAATTATAGAATTATCACACAAAGTCAAAATGGACAAAAATACACAATTACAGTGTATACTATGACAAAAAAGTGGATTTATTCAATTATCACACAAAGTCAAAATGGACAAAAATGTTAAATTACGACAGTGTATACTATGACAAAAAGTGGAAATTATAGAATTATCACTCAAAGTCAAAATGGACAAAAATACACAATTACGACAGTGTATACTATGACAAAAAATGGAAATGATTCAATTATCACACAAAGTCAAAATGGACAAAATTACACAATTACGACTGAATACTATGACAAAAAAGTGGAATTATTCAATTATCAGAAAAAGTCAAAATGGACTAAAATGTTAAATTACAACAGTGTATACTATGACAAAAAGTTGAATTTTTCAATTATAAGAAAGTCAAAATGGACAAAAATACACAATTACGACAGTGTATACTATGACATAAAAGTGAATTTATTCAATTATCACACAAAGTCAAAATGGACAAAAATACACAGTTACGACAGTGTATACTATGAAAAAAGTGAATTTATTCAATTATCACACAAAGTCAAAATGGACAAAAATGTTAAATTACGACAGTGTATACTATGACAAAAAAAGTTGAATTTTTTCAATTATAAGACGAAGTCAAAATGGACAAAAATACACAATTACGACAATGTAAACTATGACAAAAAGTGGAAAGTACTGATTTATCAGACAAAGTCGAAATGGACAAAAATACACAATTATGACAGTGTATACTATGACAAAAAAGTGGAAATTTTTCAATTATCACACAAAGTCAAAATGGACAAAAATACACAGTTACGTAAGTGTATACTATGACGAAAAGTGGAATTTTTCAATTATCACACAAAGTCAAAATGGACAAAAACACACAATTACCACAGTGTATAATATGACGTAAAAGTGGAAATTTTTCAATTATCAGACAAAGTCAAAATGGACAAAAATTTAAATTACGACAGTGAAAAATTTCCACTTTTTGTCATAGTATACAATCACACAAAGTCAAAATGGACAAAAATACACAATCACGACAGTGTATACTATGACGAAAAGTGGAAATTATTCAATTATCACACAAAGTCAAAATGGACAAAAATACACAGTTACAGTGTATACTATGACAAAAAGTGGAAATTATAGAATTATCACAAAGTCAAAATGGACAAAAATACACAATTGCGACAGTGTATACTATGATGTAAAAGTGGAAGTTATTCAATAATCACACACAGTCAAAACGGTCAAAAATACACAATTGCGACAGTGTATACTATGACAAAAATGGAAATTATTCAATTATCACACAAAGTCAAAATGGACAAAATTACACAATTACGACTGTATACTATGACAAAAAGTGGAATTATTCAATTATCAGAAAAAGTCAAAATGGACAAAAATTTAAATTACGACAGTGTATACTATGACAAAAAAGTTGAATTTTTTCAATTATAAGACGGGTCGAAATGGACAAAAATACACAATTGCGACAGTGTATACTATGACGTAAAAGTGAATTTATTCAATTATCACACAAAGGCAAAATGGACAAAATCACACAATTACGACAGTGTATACTATGACAAAAAAGTGGAAATTATTCAATTATCATACAAAGTCAAAATGTACAAAAATACACAGTTATGTCAGTGTATACTATGACAAAAAAAGTGGAAATTATAGAATTATCTCAAAGTCAAAATGGACAAAAATACACAATTATGACAGTGTATACTATGATGTAAAAGTGGAAATTATTCAATTATCACACAAAGTCAAAATGGACAAAATACACAGTTACGTCAGTGTATACTATGACAAAAAGTGGAAATTATAGAATTATCACACAAAGTCAAAATGGACAAAAATACACAATTACGACAGTGTATACTATGACGTAAAAGTGGAAATTATTCAATTATCACACAAAGTCAAAATGGACAAAAATACACAGTTACGTCAGTGTATACTATGACAAAAAAGTGGAAATTATAGAATTATCACAAAGTCAAAATGGACAAAAATACACAATTATGACAGTGTATACTATGACGTAAAAGTGGAAAATTTTCAATTATCAGAAAAGTCAAAATGGACAAAAATACACAGTTACGTCAGTGTATACAATGACAAAAAGTGGAAATTATAGAATTATCACACAAAGTCAAAATGGACAAAAATACACAATTACGACTGAATACTATGACAAAAAAGTGGAATTATTCAATTATCAGAAAAAGTCAAAATGGACAAAAATGTTAAATTACGACAGTGTATACTATGACAAAAAGTTGAATTTTTCAATTATAAGACGAAGTCAAGATGGACAAAATACACAATTGCGACAGTGTATACTATGACATAAAAGTGAATTTATTCAATTATCACACAAAGTCAAAATGGACAAAAATACACAGTTACGACAGTGTATACTATGACAAAAAGTGGAAATTATAGAATTATCACACAAAGTCAAAATGGACAAAATGTTAAATTACGACAGTGTATACTATGACAAAAAGTTGAATTTTTCAATTATAAGACGAAGTCAAAATGGACAAAAATACACAATTACGACAGTGTATACTATGACGTAAAAATGGACAAAAATACACAATTACGACAGTGTAAACTATGACAAAAAGTGGAAAGTACTGATTTATCAGACAAAGTCGAAATGGACAAAAATACACAATTATGACTGTATACTATGACATAAAAGTGAATTTATTCAATTATCACACAAAGTCAAAATGGACAAAAATACACAGTTACGTAAGTGTATACTATGACGTAAAAGTGGAAATTTTTCAATTATCACACAAAGTCAAAATGGACAAAAACACAATTACGACAGTGTATACTATGACGTAAAAGTGGAAATTTTTCAATTATCAGACAAAGTCAAAATGGACAAAAATGTAAATTACGACAGTGTATACTTTGACAAAAAGTGGAAATTTTTCAATCACACAAAGTCAAAATGGACAAAAATACACAATTACGACAGTGTATACTATGACAAAAAGTGGAAATTATAGAATTATCACACAAAGTCAAAATGGACAAAAATACACAATTATGACTGTATACTATGACATAAAAGTGGAAATTATTCAATTATCACACAAAGTCAAAATGGACAAAAATTCAAAATTACGACAGTGTATACTATGACAAAAAGTTGAATTTTTTCAATTATAAGAGTCAAAATGGACAAAAATACACAATTACGACAGTGTATACTATGACATAAAAGTGAATTTATTCAATTATCACACAGTCAAAATGGACAAAAATACACAGTTACGACAGTGTATACTATGACGTAAAAGTGGAAATTTTTCAATTATCAGACGAAGTCAAAATGGACAAAAATACACAGTTACGACAGTGTATACTATGACAAAAAGTGGAAATTATAGAATTATCACAAAGTCAAAATGGACAAAAATACACAATTACGACAGTGTATACTATGACGTAAAATGGACAAAATGATAAATTACGACAGTGTAAACTATGACAAAAAAGTGGAAAGTATTGATTTATCAGACAAAGTCGAAATGGACAAAAATACACAATTATGACTGTATACTATGACATAAAAGTGGAAATTATTCAATTATCACACAAAGTGGAAATGGACAAAAATACACAATTACGACAGTGTATACTATGACAAAAAAGTTGAATTTTTTCAATTATAAGAGTCAAAATGGACAAAAATACACAATTACGACTGTATACTATGACAAAAAGTTGAATTTTTCAATTATAAGAAAGTCAAAATGGACAAAAATACACAATTACGACAGTGTATACTATGACATAAAAGTGAATTTATTCAATTATCACACAAAGTCAAAATGGACAAAAATACACAGTTACGACAGTGTATACTATGACATAGAAGTGAATTTATTCAATTATCACACAAAGTCAAAATGGACAAAATGTTAAATTACGACAGTGTATACTATGACAAAAAGTGGAAATTTTTCAATCACACAAAGTCAAAATGGACAAAAATACACAATTACGACAGTGTATACTATGACAAAAAGTGGAAATTATAGAATTATCACACAAAGTCAAAATGGACAAAAATACACAATTACGACAGTGTATACTATGAAAAAATGGAAATTATTCAATTATCACACAAAGTCAAAATGGACAAAATTACACAATTACGACTGAATACTATGACAAAAAGTGGAATTATTCAATTATCAGAAAAAGTCCAAATGGACTAAAATGTTAAATTACAACAGTGTATACTATGACAAAAAGTTGAATTTTTCAATTATAAGACAAAGTCAAAATGGACAAAAATACACAATTACGACAGTGTATACTATGACATAAAAGTGAATTTATTCAATTATCACAAAGTGGAAATGGACAAAAATACACAATTACGACAGTGTATACTATGAAAAAAGTGAATTTATTCAATTATCACACAAAGTCAAAATGGACAAAAATGTTAAATTACGACAGTGTATACTATGACAAAAAGTGGATTTTTTCAATTATAAGACAAAAGTCAAAATGGACAAAAATACACAATTACGACAGTGTATACTATGACGTAAAAGTGGAAAATTTTCAATTATCAGAAAAGTCAAAATGGACAAAAATACACAGTTACGTCAGTGTATACTATGACAAAAAGTGGAAATTATAGAATTATCACACAAAGTCAAAATGGACAAAATACACAATTACGACTGTATACTATGACAAAAAAGTTGAATTTTTTCAATTATAAGACGAAGTCAAAATGGACAAAAATACACAATTACGACAGTGTATACTATGACATAAAAGTGAATTTATTCAATTATCACACAAAGTCAAAATGGACAAAAATACACAGTTACGACAGTGTATACTATGACATAGAAGTGAATTTATTCAATTATCACACAAAGTCAAAATGGACAAAAATGTTAAATTACGACAGTGTATACTATGACAAAAAGTGGAAATTTTTCAATCACACAAAGTCAAAATGGACAAAAATACACAATTACGACAGTGTATACTATGACAAAAAGTGGAAATTATAGAATTATCACACAAAGTCAAAATGGACAAAAACACAATTACGACAGTGTATACTATGACAAAAAATGGAAATTATTCAATTATCACACAAAGTCAAAATGGACAAAATTACACAATTACGACTGAATACTATGACAAAAAAGTGGAATTATTCAATTATCAGAAAAGTCCAAATGGACTAAAATGTTAAATTACAACAGTGTATACTATGACAAAAAGTTGAATTTTTCAATTATAAGACAAAGTCAAAATGGACAAAAAATACACAATAACGACAGTGTATACTATGAAAAAAGTGAATTTATTCAATTATCACAAAGTGGAAATGGACAAAAATACACAATTACGACAGTGTATACTATGAAAAAAGTGAATTTATTCAATTATCACACAAAGTCAAAATGGACAAAAATGTTAAATTACGACAGTGTATACTATGACAAAAAGTGGATTTTTTCAATTATAAGACAAAAGTCAAAATGGACAAAAATACACAATTACGACAGTGTAAACTATGACAAAAAGTGGAAAGTACTGATTTATCAGACAAAGTCGAAATGGACAAAAATACACAATTACGACAGTGTATACTATGACATAAAAGTGGAAATTATTCAATTATCAGAAAAAGTCAAAATGGACAAAATACACAGTTACGTCAGTGTATACAATGACAAAAAGTGGAAATTATAGAATTATCACACAAAGTCAAAATGGACAAAATACACAATTACGACTGAATACTATGACAAAAAAGTGGAATTATTCAATTATCAGAAAAGTCAAAATGGACTAAAATGTTAAATTACGACAGTGTATACTATGACAAAAAGTGGAAATTATAGAATTATCACAAAGTCAAAATGGACAAAAACACACAATTACCACAGTGTATAATATGACATAAAAGTGGAAATTTTTCAATTATCAGACAAAGTCAAAATGGACAAAAATTTAAATTACGACAGTGTATACTATGACAAAAAGTGGAAATTTTCAATCACACAAAGTCAAAATGGACAAAAATACACAATGACAGTGTATACTATGACAAAAAATGGAAATTATTCAATTATCACACAAAGTCAAAATGGACAAAATTACACAATTACGACTGTATACTATGACAAAAAGTGGAATTATTCAATTATCAGAAAAAGTCAAAATGGACTAAAATGTTAAATTACGACAGTGTATACTATGACAAAAAGTTGAATTTTTCAATTATAAGACGAAGTCAAAATGGACAAAAATACACAATTATGACAGTGTATACTATGACGTAAAAGTGAATTTATTCAATTATCACACAAAGTCAAAATGGACAAAAATACACAGTTACGACAGTGTATACTATGACAAAAAAGTGGAAATTATAGAATTATCACAAAGTCAAAATGGACAAAAATACACAATTATGACAGTGTATACTATGACGTAAAAGTGGAAATTTTTCAATTATAAGACGAAGTCAAAATGGACAAAATACACAGTTACGTCAGTGTATACTATGACAAAAAGTGGAAATTATAGAATTATCACACAAAGTCAAAATGGACAAAAATACACAATTACGACAGTGTATACTATGACAAAAAAGTGGAATTATTCAATTATCAGAAAAAGTCAAAATGGACTAAAATGTTAAATTACAGTGTATACTATGACAAAAAGTTGAATTTTTCAATTATAAGACGAAGTCAAAATGGACAAAAATACACAATTACGACAGTGTATACTATGACATAAAAGTGAATTTATTCAATTATCACACAAAGTCAAAATGGACAAAAATACACAGTTACGACAGTGTATACTATGACAAAAAGTGGAAATTATAGAATTATCACACAAAGTCAAAATGGACAAAAATGTTAAATTACGACAGTGTATACTATGACGTAAAAGTGGAAATTATTCAATTATCACACAAAGTCAAACGGACAAAAATACACAGTTACGACAGTGTATACTATGACAAAAAAGTGAATTTATTCAATTATCACACAAAGTCAAAATGGACAAAAATACACAGTTACGACAGTGTATACTATGACAAAAAAAGTGGAAATTATAGAATTATCACACAAAGTCAAAATGGACAAAATGTTAAATTACGACAGTGTATACTATGACAAAAAAGTTGAATTTTTTCAATTATAAGACGAAGTCAAAATGGACAAAAATACACAATTACGACAGTATATACTATGACATAAAAGTGAATTTATTCAATTATCACACAAAGTCAAAATGGACAAAAATACACAATTACGACAGTGTATACTATGACAAAAAGTGGATTTTTTCAATTATAAGAGTCAAAATGGACAAAAATACACAATTACGACAGTGTATACTATAACGTAAAATGGACAAAAATGATAAATTACGACAGTGTAAACTATGACAAAAAGTGGAAAGTACTGATTTATCAGACAAAGTCGAAATGGACAAAAATACACAATTATGACAGTGTATACTATGACGAAAAAGTGGAAATTTTTCAATTATCAGACAAAGTCAAAATGGACAAAAATGTAAATTACGACAGTGTATACTTTGACAAAAAGTGGAAATTTTTCAATCACACAAAGTCAAAATGGACAAAAATACACAATTACAGTGTATACTATGACAAAAAATGGAAATGATTCAATTATCACACAAAGTCAAAATGGACAAAAATACACAATTACGACAGTGTATACTATGACAAAAATGGAAATTATTCAATTATCACACAAAGTCAAAATGGACAAAAATGTTAAATTACAGTGTATACTATGACAAAAAAGTGGAATTATTCAATTATCACACAAAGTCAAAATGGACAAAAAATACACAATTACGACAGTGTATACTATGAAAAAAGTGAATTTATTCAATTATCAAACAAAGTCAAAATGGACAAAAATACACAATTACGTCAGTGTACAGTATTGTTTAAAATAATAGCAGTACAATGTGACTAACTAGAATAATCAAGGTTTTTATTGCTACGTGGCAAACAAGTTACCAGTAGGTTCAGTAGATTCTCAGAAAACAAATGATACCCAGCATTCATGATATACACGCTCTTAAGGCTGTGCAATTGGGGTATTAGTTGAAAGGGGTGTGTTAAAAAAAATAGCAGTGTGGCATTCAATCACTGAGGTCATCAATTTTGTGAAGAAACAGGTGTGAATCAGGTGGCCCCTATTTAAGGATGAAGCCAACACTTGTTGAACATGCATTTGAAAGCTGAGGAAAATGGGTCGTTCAAGACATTGCTCAGAAGAACAGCTTTGATTAAAAAGTTGATTGGAGAGGGGAAAACCTATAAAGAGGTGCAAAAAATGATAGGCTGTTCAGCTAAAATGATCTCCAATGCCTTAAAATGGAGAGCAAAACCAGAGAGACGTGGAAGAAAACGGAAGACAACCATCAAAATGGATAGAAGAATAACCAGAATGGCAAAGGCTCAGCCAATGATCACCTCCAGGATGATCAAAGACAGTCTGGAGTTACCTGTAAGTGCTGTGACAGTTAAAAGACGTCTGTGTGAAGCTAATCTATTTTCAAGAATCCCCAAAGTCCCTCTGTTAAAAAAGGCATGTGCAGAAGAGGTTACAATTTGCCAAAGAACACATCAACTGGCCTAAAGAGAAATGGAGGAACATTTTGTGGACTGATGAGAGTAAAATTGTTCTTTTTGGGTCCATACACAGGCAGTTTGTGAGACGAGCCCCAAACTCTGAATTCAAGCCACAGTACACAGTGAAGACAGTGAAGCATGGAGGTGCAAGCATCATGATATGGGCATGTTTCTCCTACTATGGTGTTGGGCCTATTTATCGCATACCAGGGATCATGGATCAGTTTTCATATGTTAAAATACTTGAAGAGGTCATGTTGCCCTATGCTGAAGAGGATATGCCCTTGAAATGGTTGTTTCAACAAGACAATGACCCAAAACACACTAGTAAACGGGCAAAGTCTTGGTTCCAAACCAACAAAATTAATGTTATGGAGTGGCCAGGCCAATCTCCAGACCTTAATCCAATTGAGAACTTGTGGGGTGATATCAAAAATGCTGTTTCTGAAGCAAAACCAAGAAATGTGAATGAATTGTGGAATGTTGTTAAAGAATCATGGAGTGGAATAACAGCTGAGAGGTGCCACAAGTTGGTTGACTCCATGCCACACAGATGTCAAGCAGTTTTAAAAAACTGTGGTCATACAACTAAATATTAGTTTAGTGATTCACAGGATTGCTAAATCCCAGAAAAAAAAAATGTTTGTACAAAATAGTTTTGAGTTTGTACAGTCAAAGGTAGACACTGCTATTTTTTGAACACACCCCTTTCAACTAATACCCCAATTGCACAGCCTTAAGAGCGTGCATATCATGAATGCTGGGTCTTGTTTGTTTTCTGAGAATCTACTGAATCTACTGATAATTTAGTCACATTGTACTGCTATTATTTTGAACAATACTGTATAATATGACGTATAAGTGGAAATTATTCAATTATCACACAAAGTCAAAATGGACAAAAATACACAATTACGACAGTGTATAAAAAGTGAATTTATTCAATTATCACACAAAGTCAAAATGGACAAAAATGTTAAATTACGACAGTGTATACTTTGACAAAAAATTGGAAATGATTCAATTATCAGACAAAGTCAAAATGGACAAAAATACACAATTACGACAGTGTATACTATGTGTGATAATTCTATAATTTTCACTTTTTTGTCATAGTATACACTGTCGTAATTTAACATTTTTAACCATTTTGACTTTGTGATAATTGAATAATTTCCACTTTTTTGTCATAGTATACACTGTCGTAATTGTGTATTTTTGTCAATTTTGACTTTGTGTGATAATTCTATAATTTCCACTTTTTGTCATAGTATACACTGTCGTAATTGTGTATTTTTGTCAATTTTGACTTTGTGTGATAATTCTATAATTTCCACTTTTTTGTCAAAGTCAAAATTGACAAAAATACACAATTACGACAGTGTATACTATGACAAAAAAGTGAAAATTATTAAATTATCACACAAAGTCAAAATGGACAAAAATACACAATTACGAGAAGCAGATGATCGAAGAGCTCAGCAATACTGAGTTTTGCAAGTTAACCACAAGACGTCGTTGGAAATAATTCCAAATCAACAGCATTTCTCAGAACGAACGTACCGCGGCTGTCAATCACAGATGATTGACAGGATCAGACCCCTTTAGCCGCAGCTTAAATCCTTGTGAGGGGCCGCGGATTAAACCCTTATGAATACAACACACACACACACTTTACCACCAACAGATTTGGGCGGAACCCAACACTCAACTTTTGTTCTACGCGGGTTATGTAACGACACGTTCGGACAGACCATCCCATCCGACAAACCAGTGACAGAATATAAAACTGCGTTCTGATCTGCATGTCTGAGGAGATTTAAATCACACGTAGGGCTACTGAAATGAACAGAATCTCTCAGTACAGGTCTACGGTAAAGGCTTTTTTCTTCTCTTTCATGTTGAAATATTTTATACTGACGTGCTTATTGTGAGTTTAAGTTGTTTTCTATTAAGATTTCTAAACCCCTGATGGAGCGACGTAGGTGCGCGCATCAACGTATGCATCGGAGAGCTGCGCACGCTGCTGATTCAAGCCCGCGTAACCACGGTGAGCACGAGACTTTAACATCATTTATTTATTTCAATGTTATTTAAATTTTCTAAACCTTTGTTTTTTTTAGAGCTGCCTGTCAATCATCTAAATTGGAAAAGGCAGAAATTCTCGAGTTCACCGTGCAACACCTGCACACGCTGCACTGCCCTTCAACAGGTAATTAATAATAATTATACTAATAGCTTAATATTTTTTTTTTTTTTATCAAGAGCGTAAACAATAAAATTACATAAAGTATTTACTTCCTAATCATAAGCGGCGTGTGACACGTCACAGAACCCAGATCCACACACACACACACACACGTCTGGAGACCCTGGAGCTAAAACATGCCAAATACTGTATTTATATTTAATATGTTTTAGTTCTGTCTGTTGCCTCAAATCTTTCTTTTTTTTTAATGTGACTTAAGTACATTCCACATGTGGTCTATTTTTGGAGAACTTCAATAGTAATAACTTGTGTAAATAAAATGAATTAAACTTATTTTCCATCTGCCTGGTAAAGTGGAGACAATAAGAGAAAATATAATTAGCGTAAATAAAATGTATTCATCTTATTCAACTGTGTGCCTGATAAAAGGGTGAACATAAAGGAGCAAGGAAAACATCACTTTAGTTAGTAGTACCTTGACATTAAATGACAGACTGACATTATTCATTAAAACAAATTATCGGCAGTAACGCTCAGTCAGTGCATCAGTGCATAGAGTACATCAAAATCAAAAGTATTATAATATAAATAAAAATTAAATTGCGTGACTTTCTAAATCTGCCCACATGAAAAAATACTATAGTATATTATAGTATACGATAGTAAAATTACAGTAAAATGACTCTAGTAAATACTATAGTGTTTTTGAACCATACAATAGTAAAGATACTACAGTAAATTGTAGTATATTATAGTAAAATTACAGTAAAATTACTCTAGTAAATACTATAGTGTTTTTGAACCATACAATAGTAAATATACTACAGTAAATTGTAGTATATTATAGTAAAATTACAGTAAAATTACTCTAGTAAATACTATAGTGTTTTTGAACCATACAATAGTAAATATACTACAGTAAATTGTAGTATATTATAGTAAAATTACAGTAAAATTACTCTAGTAAATACTATAGTGTTTTTGAACCATACAATAGTAAAGATACTACAGTAAATTGTAGTATATTATAGTATTTACTACACTTTGTTAATTTACTGTAGTATATTTACTATAGAATGGTTCAAAAACACTATAGTATTTACTAGAGTAATTTTACTATAATATACTATAGTATTTTTTAATGTGGGTGTTAAAAAGGTTAGAGGTAGATGTTCACTCAAAAATGATCATTCTGTCATGGTTTACTCACCCCCACGCTGTGCCAAGCCTGTACGAGTTTCTTTCTTCAGATGAACGTAAAAAATAAGATATTTTGAGAAATGTCTCAGTGTTTTACAGTGGAAGTCAATGAGGTCGATTCCCAGCGTTCTTCAAAATATCTTCATTTGTGTTCTGTAGTCGAGTTTGGAACGGCATGCGGACTAAATGAGACGTGTATTTTCCTTCTGCTCGCTGAGGTTAACGAACCTGCAAAATAAAATAAAAACACACTATTTCCATACTATCTTTTTTAAAACATAATACAGAGAACATAAACTATAACATAAACTAGAAGATATAATTTACCTGATATTCAAATGTATTCGCAGATCCATTTCATAAAAGCAGCGGATGTAAATTATCAATCATATCGTGGCACATCAGTACCTCATCACTGTAAGCTGCAAAAAACACAGTCTTCATCCCTCATACACTATTGCTTTCATAAAACACATCCCAGTGGCACAAACAACTGCCTTTTATTCGATATCCATGAAACAAGCCCCATCAAACACAATAAATACAATTTAAAACACACATTAAATATAGTGTTGCTAAAGGGCTCAATGATGCTCTGTCCAGCTGTAGATGTTTTTGGCGTTCAGCAGAAGAGTCACAATGACACTGGTTCCTTTAAGGCTGAGTGTGTCGGTCAAATGCAAAAGGTAAATGTAAACATACGCAAAAAGTACGCAAAGGCAAAAGTAAACAAACAGATCCAAATTACACAAATGCAAGAGTAAACGTAAACAAATGCAAACGTACACAAATACAAAACACACATGCAAACGTAAACAAATGCAAACGTAAACAAATGCAAAACACACATGCAAAAGTAAACAAATGCAAAAGTAAACAAATGCAAACGTAAACAAATACAAAACACACATGCAAAAGTAAACAAATGCAAAAGTAAACAAATGCAAACGTAAACAAATGCAAAACACACATGCAAAAGTAAACAAATGCAAAAGTAAACAAATGCAAAACACTCATGCAAAAGTAAACAAATGCAAACGTAAACAAATGCAAAACACACATGCAAAAGTAAACAAATGCAAAGTAAACAAATGCAAAAGTAAACAAATGCAAAACACACATGCAAAAGTAAACAAATGCAAAAGTAAACAAATGCAAACGTAAACAAATGCAAAACACACATGCAAAAGTAAACAAATACAAAAAGTAAATACAAAAACACACATGAAAGTAAACAAATGCAAAAGTAAACAAATGCAAAAGTACACAAATGCAAAAGTACACAAATGCAAAAGTAAACAAATGCAAAAGGACACAAATGCAAAAGGACACAAATGCAAAAGTAAACAAATGCAAAAGTAAACAAATGCAAAAGTAAACAAATGCAAAAGTAAACAAATGCAAAAGTAAACAAATGCAAAAGGACACAAATGCAAAAGTAAACAAATGCAAAAGTAAACAAATGCAAAAGTACACAAATGCAAAAGTACACAATTGCAAAAATTAAATGCAAAAGTACACAAATGCAAAAGTACACAATTGCAAAAATTAAATGCAAAAGTACTCAAATGCAAAAGTACACAATTGCAAAAATTAAATGCAAAAGTACTCAAATGCAAAAGTACACAATTGCAAAAATTAAATGCAAAAGTACTCAAATGCTTGGCCAGTGTTCTGCAAGCGTTCGGCTCTATTGAACACAGTTACAGTGCATTCTTGTGTTACTCTGGTGGTAATAAACCTCAGTACTAGTTCCCTCCAAAGTCTTCCTCGCGTACAGTTTGCGTGAAGCCTAACACACACAGGTCAGAAGTGTGTGCTGGAGTGAGAGGCGGTGAGCGGCGAGGTGCGGGCCCTGTGGCGCAGCTCATCCGTGGAGCCCACCGTTAACCGCAGCATGGCCAGGACATTGGCGCGGTAGCGAGCGGACATGATGTTGTACAGCAGAGGATTCACAGCAGCACTGACATAAAACAGCACTAAAGACACCAGATTAAAATACTGACTGATGTAATACAAATGAACACTGGAGTCCGACACGGAAAACAGCGTCCGACTCACATGGAACGGCAGCCAACACAAGATGAACACCAGCACGATCACCACTGCGAAGAAACGACAGAAAAACACGGGATTCAAACGGGCTTCAGGGAACAGTTCACCTAGAAATGAAATGTCCTGATTTCTACATTGATCCTCATGTCGATCATGGGTTTGATTTGTCGTTGTTTGGAAAAGAAATATGGGAAAATTCACAGTAGCATACACTGGATTAAAGGCAGGGTTATTATTGTTAACTAGATGAGTAAAGTTTGATGACAAACTTTGAAGCTTGCAGGTTTTACATTTGAAGTAGTTTAAAGTGTAAATGTTTTGAAGGCAATGAAGTCTAGGAGAAAAAACAGATAGATGCTGCTAGTATGCTTTAATACATAGCTAACATAAATTATCAAGTTTGCTAGCATGTTTTAACACGTTGATATTATGAATTAGCATGTTGCTAACATGTTTTACCCTGAATTTGCATGTTGATAGCATGACTTAGAATTTGATTTAACATGCTGCCAACAAATTGTCATTTTGTTAGAATGATTTACCATGGTTTTAACATGTTTCACATGAATTGGCATTTTGCTAGCATGATTTATGTTGTTAGCATTAATTAGCATGAATTAACATGTTGCTAAAAAGACTTACCATGTTTTAAGATGAACTAGCATGTTGATAACATGTTTTAACATGTTGATACCATGAATTAACATGAATTGGCATGTTGCTAGCATGATTTAACATGTTGCTAGCATGGTTTAACATGTTTTGCTAACATGTTACTAACATGATTTAACGTTGTTAACATGTTTTAGCATAAATGAATTAACATGTTAACATGATTTAATATTTATTACCATGTTGTTATCATTCACACATTGCTAGCATGATTTGTTTTAACATAAGTTAACATCTTGTTAGCATGAATTTGCAAGAGGCTAGCATTGTTTATTATTTTGCTAGCATTATTTATCATGTTGATAGAATGAATTAACATGTTGCTAGCATTAATTAGCATGTCTATTAACATGTTGCTAACATGAATTAACATGTTGCTAGCATGACTTAACATGTATCTAGCATGATTTAACATGAATGGTAGCATGGTTTACCATTTATTACCATGTTGTTAGAATTGAACCTGTTGCTAGCATGATTTATGTTTTAACACTAGTTAACATTTTGTTAGCATTTGGCTAACATGATTTATCAATTTGTTAACATGATTTAACGTGTTGTTAACATTTGAACAAAATTGCTAACATGATTTGTGCATGAATTAACATGCTGCTAACATAAATTAGCATTTTGCTTACATTTATTAACATGCTGTTAACATGAATTAGCATGGTGCTAGCATGATTTAACTTGTTTTAAGATGAATTAGCTGTTAAAGCTACACTGTGTGATATTTTCCCCCATCTAGCGGTGAAAAGGTATTTGACCATCCAGTGAATATTAGTTTCTGTTCCTCTCAATTCCGATTTCGTTTTAACTCCTACGGTGGCTGATTTAGTCCAAGATTAATATGGCTTCCAGTTCGATCAAGGTATGAGGTTACTTTAGAAAACTATTATAATTTGCAGTTATTTAATTTGTCAGTTAACATGTAGGTTATGACATCTATGTAAAATCAATAATAGTTTTACCTTTTCGTTATTTTTTACCATTTCATTGATAACATCAGCGATCAGGTTCCCAGACGAATGCAAGCTAATCTTAGTAAAGTAACTTTTATCGGTGCTATCGTTATTCTGTATATTGTACGACATCACTAGCGTAAGGCAAAGTTTACATTGAAGGCTATATCAGTCTCAAGCAATCCCCTCTTCACATTCGACACAGTGCCATCGAGTGTTAAACGCCAAAGGCGGCTTGAATTTACGGGTATGTCCTCTTTGGCTACTGTACTTTCAAGATGGAGGGGCAACATGGCGACGCGCATTCGAACCCCTCACCCGTATGTATTTTCAATGGCATATTATACACTTACGAGAATACTTTATTACTTGAAAGAAGTAAATATACATTAATTAGCACATATATTTTTGAAAGAACTAAGTGTTTTTAGCTAAGAATAAACTAAAAAAGTTACACAGTGTAGCTTTAAGATGAATTTGCATTTTTCTAACATGATGCTAACAGGATTTAGGATGAATTAGCATGTTGCTAGCATTTTTTATCATAATGCTAACATGTCGTAAGCTAGTTGCTAGGCTTTGCCAGTGATAGAAGCTTTAATATCCAATTAGAGTTATTGAATTAAAGTTTTGACCCCCATCAATGAAAGCAGATGTAAAGCACTTTTATGATTTTTAATCATAATTTTTTTTAGGAAAACCCCTTAGTCGGATCAGTTAGAAAAGATAAAGCACAGAGTCAGAACTGTCTGGAGGTACAAAAGTAGCTTTAAAGCTCTTTTTCAAATGGTATCATTACCCATAATCCTCTGTGCTCACCCATCATCCGGAGGGTCTGGCGGTGTGTCTTGTCTCGGTGCAAGTGTGCGCGCAGGTGCAGGCGGCGGGCGATCAGGCCATAGAGAAGCGACAGGACTGTAAGGGGGCAAATGAAATAGAGGTTGGAGAGCCACAGCATGGCTTTCAGAAGACCAGAGGTCTGAGCGTACTGAGTGCAGCGACATTCACTGGCTCCGCCCTCTAACTGCTCCACCCCGACCAAAGCCAACGCAGGTCCCGCACTGAGCATGGCCACGCCCCACAGCCCTGCGATCAGCACGCGGACACGCCTCCTTGTGATGAGCAGGCGTGCGCGGAGAGGAAAGCACACGGCCAGGTATCGCTCCGCCCCCAGTGCGGTCATGTGCAGGATGGAGGAGAAGGTACAACATTCTCCCACAAACACAGACAGCTTGCACACGGCGTCCCCCAGCAACCACGGACGATACCGCCACAGCTACAAGAGCAAAGAAAACATGCGTTAATGCGACAAATCAAATCTTAAGACATTGCAAGAGAAACAGAATAGAAAAAAATAGTAATATTAATTGCGTGATTGTTTATATCATCGCAAAATGTGGCTATAGTATCGTACAGCTCTTTATATGAAGTTGTATATATACGTCCAACTTTATCCACATAATACATAACTATTATCTCTCAGCTCTATTTATATAAAGTTGGATATTTAAGTAAGTCTAACTTAATTCGCATATATACAGTCCCTGACAAAAGTCTTGTCGCTTGTGTACAAATTTAACTGAAGTGCCGCTGAAATATATTTCTAATCAAGAAATGGCTCATTTTAATTCCAACAGCTTTTGTAATAATGTTTCAGTGCTAAATGAAACTGTCAAAACATATTCTAATATTCACAGCTTGGTAAAGCCCATTGAGTCAATTTTTGCAAAGACATAAGTGTTGTCGCGTTGTCATATGAGCTTCACCTGTGACTAATAATGGATCAATTAGATCTCAGGTGTGTATAAAAAGATCCCCAGTGCACTAGACCTTCACATCAACTGCAACTAGACCTCTGCAAACATGCCTAAGATTCACCCTGAGACTAAAGATTATCAAGAGGCTGAAGACCAGATCCACTGCTGATGTGGCAGACACCTTCAAAGAGTCTCAGCGTCAAGTACAGAGGATAAAAAAAAGATTTGAA
Organism: Gobiocypris rarus; assembly: GCA_023029165.1. NCBI lineage: Eukaryota > Metazoa > Chordata > Actinopteri > Cypriniformes > Gobionidae > Gobiocypris > Gobiocypris rarus. The sequence goes on from CM040933.1 coordinate 2,955,416, forward strand.
GAGACTGGAGACGTTTATGACAAACCCAGGTCAGGCAGACCCTGCAAGAAAACTGCTCGAGAGGACCGTTTGTTGGCTTGACAATCCAAGCCCATTTTCCACTGCAGCTCCACGAGACCTGGTCACCTGAAGTCCTCGTCAACCAGAACAGTTTGTCGGATTCTGTCTCGAAATGGCCTCCATAGCCGAATCAGTGACCAGAAGCTAGCACTAAACCAAAGACAATTGAAAACGTGTGGCATTTGCCAAAGCCCACAGCCTGTTAAAAGGATGGACGCTGGAAAAGTGGCAGAAGGATTTTTCAGATGAATTTTCTGTTGAATTACACCACAGTCGCCAAATATTGCAGGAGAACTACAGGAGCCAACATGGATCCGAGATTCACCCAGAAAACAGTGAAGTTTGGTGGGGAGAAATCATGATCTGGGGTTACATCCAGTATGGGGTGTGCGAGAGATCTGCAGGGTGGAAGGCAACTTCAATAGTCTAAAATACCAAGACATCTTAGCTACCTCTTATATTCCCAACCATAAAAGAGGCCAAATTCTGCAGCAGGATGGAGCTCCATCGCATTCTTCCATCTCCACATCAAAGTTCCTCAAGGCGAAGAAGATTAAGATGCTCCAGGATTGGCCAGCCCAGTCACCAGACATGAACATAATTGAGCATATGTGGGTAGGATGAAAAGGAAGCATGGAAGACCAAACCAAAGAATATTGAGGAACTCTGGGAGGCATGCAAGACTGCTTTCTTTGCTATTCCTGATGACTTCATCAATACATTGTATGAGTCCTTGCCAAACCGCATGGATGCAGTCCTTCAAGCTCATGGAAGTCATACAAGATATTACATTTGGATCTCACAGCACCACTACTTAATTTACTGACATATTTTTGTATTTGCAGTAAATTTGTTCAATTTCTGCATAGGCAACAAAACTTTTGTCTTGATTAAATGATAAATCTTTTTTCAGTGAAACTATTTTTTTTCAGTGCATTAAACGTCATTTGGGAGGGTTTTAGCTATTCATATGAGCTATTTCTAACACCAATTGATGAATTAAAAATCAGGTTAATAGCAGGTGTTTCTGCAAAATAGATAAGCGACACGACTTTTGTCAGGGACTGTACAGTATTGTCACAAAGCGATACTATATAGCAAATCTCAACTGCGTGATTGCTTGTATAGTAGTAAAATGTAACTATATTATCTATATAAAGTTGGATATACAGTATATACGTCCAACTTAATTTGCATATATACAGTACATGTAAAGCAAAACTATACAGCAAATCTCAAGTCACAAGATGTAACTTCATTATTGCAGAGCTCTTTACATAAAGTCGGATATGTACAACTTCATACAGATACATACAGTACAGTCACGTAAAGCGATACTTTATAGTAAATCTCAACTGCGTGATTGCTTGTATTGTCGCAAAATGGAATTATATTTTCATATAGCTCTTTATATAAAGTTGGATACATACTGTATATGACCAACTTTATTTGCATAGTATGCAACTATTATCACTCCTTTTTTATAAAGTCGGATATACAAGTACGTCTAAAATCATGCATATATACAGTACAGTCACATAAATCGATACTATATAGCAAATATATAGTGTGATTGCTTGTATCACCGCGAAATGTAACTTTATTATTGTATAGCTCTTTATATTAAGTTGGCTATACACTCACCTAAAGGATTATTAGGAACACCTGTTAAATCAACCAATCACATGGCAGTTGCTTCAGTGCATTTAGGGGTGTGGTCCTGGTCAAGACAATCTCCTGAACTCCAAACTGAATGTCCGAATGGGAAAGAAAGGGGATTTAAGCAATTTTGAGCGTGGCATGGTTGTTGGTGCCAGACGGGCCGGTCTGAGTATTTCACAATCTGCTCAGTTACTGGGATTTTCACACACAACCATTTCTAGGGTTTACAAAGAATGGTGTGAAAAGGGAAAAACATCCAGTATGCGGCAGTCCTGTGGGAGAAAATGCCTTGTTGATGCTAGAGGTCAGAGGAGAATGGGCCGACTGATTCAAGCTGATAGAAGAGCAACTTTGACTGAAATAACCACTCGTTACAACCAAGGTATGCAGCAAAGCATTTGTGAAGCCACAACACACACAACCTTGAGGCGGATGGGCTACAACAGCAGAAGACCCCACCGGGTACCACTCATCTCCACTACAAATAGGAAAAAGAGGCTACAATTTGCACGAGCTCACCAAAATTGGACAGTTGAAAACTGGAAAAATGTTGCCTGGTCTGATGAGTCTCGATTTCTGTTGAGACATTCAGATGGTAGAGTCAGAGTTTGGCGTAAACAGAAAGAGAACATGGATCCATCATGCCTTGTTACCACTGTGCAGGCTGGTGGTGGTGGTGTAATGGTGTGGGGGATGTTTTCTTGGCACACTTTAGGCCCGTTAGTGCCAATTGGGCATCGTTTAAATGCCACGGCCTACCTGAGCATTGTTTCTGACCATGTCCATCCCTTTATGACCACCATGTTCCCATCCTCTGATGGCTACTTCCAGCTGGATAATGCACCATGTCACAAAGCTCGAATCATTTCAAATTGGTTTCTTGAACATGACAATGAGTTCACTGTACTAAAATGGCCCCCACAGTCACCAGATCTCAACCCAATAGAGCATCTTTGGGATGTGGTGTAACGGGAGCTTCGTGCCCTGGATGTGCATCCCACAAATCTCCATCAACTGCAAGATGCTATCCTATCAATATGGGCCAACATTTCTAAAGAATGCTTTCAGCACCTTGTTGAATCAATGCCACGTAGAATTAAGGCAGTTCTGAAGGCGAAAGGGGGTCAAACACAGTATTAGTATGGTGTTCATAATAATCCTTCAGGTGAGTGTATATGTCCAACTTCATACGGATACATACAGTACAGTCACGTAAAGCAAACAATGCTATATAGGAAATATCCAGTGTGATTGTATATATATATATATATATATATATATATATATATATATATATATATACAAATATATATATATATATATATATATATATATATATATATATATATATACACAACTTCATATGGATACATACAGTACACTCACGTAAGCAATATTATAGCAAGTCTCATATGAGTGATTTTTTATATCTTCACAAAATGTAACTATATCGTACAGCTCCTTATATAAAGTTTGATATACCTCCAACTTTATCCACATACATAAAGTAAAAGCGATACTATATAGCAAATCTCAACTGCGTGATTGCTTGTATCATTGCAAAATTATATTATATTATCGCACAGCTCTATATAAAGTTGGATATTCAGTATATACGTCCAACTTTATCCACATATACAGTAGGCTACACGTAAATCAATACTGTATAGAAAAAATCTCAACTGTGTGATTGACTATCATTGCAAAATGTCACTATTTTCGTACAAATCTTTATATAAATTTGGATATACAGTATACACCCAACTTTATTTGCATATATTCAGTACACGTAAATTGATAATATAGAGCAAATCTCAACTGCGTAATTGTCCATTGTTGAAAAATTTAACTAATTTATCCACAGCTCTTTATATAAAGTTGGAAATATACTGTATTTGACCAACTTTATTTGCGTAGTATGTAACTATTATCACTCATTCCTTTTTTTATAAAGTTGGATATACAAGTACGTCTAAGTTCATGCATACAGTACAGTCACGAAAATCGATACTATATAGCAAATATCCAGTGATTTTTTATACCATCACAAAATGTAACTATATCGTTCAGCTCCTTATTTAAAGTTGGATATGCAAGTACGTCCAACTTTATCCGCATATATACAGTACAGTCACGTAAAGCGATATATACTATATAGCAAATCTCAAATACCTGATTGTTTATATATCATTGCAAAATAATATTACGTAACTATATGTCCAGCTCTAATCTGCTAAATACGACTATAAGCTATGAAGATATTACGATATTATAAACATTAATATGATTTTCTGTAAAGCGTCTTTGAAACTGTGTATTGCAAAAGCACTATACAAATAAAATGGTCACGACTTGAATTTGACTTTAAGGCACTGGTTTAATTGATGCACCAATTTTGCATCGAGCAACACATTCACTTCGACAATACCGAGAAATTTGTGAGTCTTTAAATATGCGCAGGTCGAACAACTTTTGTAGTGTGAACCTGGCTCAAATCTGCACGAATGCAACAGCAAGTAGCATCAGTGTCAGCCGGAGATTCCTTCAATCATTGGTAATAGTTGAACTCAACAAGTTGTGACATCAATGGGTGTGTTTGATAGCAACATTTGAATACCTTATAGAGATCCAGAGGCATCAACAGCAAGATCAGGACATCTGATACGGCCATACTGCTCAGGTACAGGTAGGTGGTGCTTCTCATTTGTGGGCGTCGCCACACGACCAGAATCGTAAGGGCGTTTCCCAGCAGGCCGAGCAGCAGCAGTGGGACGCACAGCGAAGTAATGACCACAAGCACGGTGTCGTTGAAGAGCGACAGGTCTCCCCAGTCTTCCCATTCCTCCCAGTCCGATCTGTTCCCACAGTTCACACACCAACCGGATCCGGATCCAGAACCCTCCTGCACAGCCATGTCACTGGAGCAGAGCTCAAAGCGGCACCTTCATCCTCACCGGGATCAGTGCAGAGCTGCAGGACGGTTATTGAATCTGTGGGTGAACCTCCGCTCATCTCCTGCCTCTCTGTGACGCCCACCGCTGGAGATCAGAGCCACCTCCAAGACCAGAGGAAGAGATCGAATTCACTCAATCACTCACACACACACACACACACACACACACACACACACACACACACACACACACACACACACACACACACACACACACACACACACACACACACACACACACACACACACACACACACACGTGTTGTGTTTCCATGTTTTATGGGGACATTCCATAGGCATTATGCATTTTATACTGTACAAACCGTATTTTCTATCCCCTACACTGCCCCTGCCTCTAAACCTACCCATCACACACACACACACACACACACAGCCCCTAAACCTACCCATCACACACACACACACACACACACACACTGCCCCTAAACCTACCCATCACAGGAGACATGCTGCATTTTTACTTTTTCAAAAAACATCACTTAGTGTGATTTATAAGATGTTTTCCTCATGGGGACCAAAAAATGTCCCCACAAGGACAAGGATTTTGGATATTGCCATCTTTGTGGGGACATTTTGTCCCCATACCGTAGGGATTACCAGTCCACACACACACACACACACACACGACGCCCATCTCTTCATGATACACTGGATTCGTAACTAGCACATGTATGCATTTAGCAGACGCTGTATCCAAAGAAATTCGTCAAAGAGCAAACAGTATTGATAGTTAATGTAAACCGTAAAAGCCCTGGTTATATTTCACCCCAAAATCTAAAATATAAATGCTATTTAGACAATTTAAACCCCTCCTAATGAACACAAATCTTGTTTTTATTACAGCATTGCTATAAAAATAGATAAAAAAATAGATCAACAGAAAAAAGTACAGTAAGTATTTTTATACTGTATAACCTATACTGTAATATAGCAGTATTTGTAGTACTCAATTTAATTTATGTATAATTAACAAAAAAAATCACATTAGTCAAGTGAAATAAATGTTATAACTGAAATAAAATAAAACTAGTTGCCAATGCAACATTTCTGATTTATGCACTAAAACTGAAACGAGTACAAAACACAATAACAAAAAAACATGAAACCTACTTTATGCATAGTTTTTTATGAATATTAAGCACATGTAAACCCCTCCTAATGCAAACAAATCTCATTTTTATTTACAGCGTCCCCATAAAAAAATACTCAAACTAATTTATGTATAACTAACAAAAACCCTCACATTAGTCATTTAAGATAAATAACTGTTATAAAACTAGTTGCCAAAGCAACATTTCAAATTTTTGCACAAAAGGAGTAAACTATATAAAAAACACAATAACTAATAAAAACGACAAAAACATGAAAGCTACTTTATGCCATTTAGTTTTGCAGTGTTTTTATGACAATTGAGCACATTAAAACCCTTCCTAATGAATAAACATCTCATTTTTATTACAGCAACGCAGCATAAATGTGTTTTTTTATTTTTTTTTAAAGAAAATGTGAAGTACAGCAAGTTTAAACTATATTAGTATTTGTTGTACTCAACCTAATTTATGTATAACTAACAAAAAAAACATAACATTAGTTGTTTAAGATAAAAGTTAACTAACAAAGCTAGCTGCCAAAGCAACACTTCTCATTTTTGCACTAAAATAACTCAAACTGAAACGACTAAACTATTTAAAAAACCACAATAACTAAAACTGAAATGAGTAAACGAACAAAAAACACAATAACTAAAACTGAAATGAGTAAACGAACAAAAAACACAATAACTAATAAAAACGACAAAAACATGAAAGCTACTTTATGCAATTTAGTTTTTTTTTTACAGTGTTTTTATGACAATTGAGCACATTAAAACTCTCCTAATGTATAAACATCTCATTTTTATTACAGCATCGCAGCATAAATGTGTTTTTTTTACTCACATTGGTCCTGTAAAGTAAAAGTTAACTAATAAAGCTAGTTGCCAAAGCAATATTTCTAATTTTGCACTTAAATTAGTAAAAACTGTTTAAAATTAATAAAAAAGACAAAAACATGAGAGCTACTTTATGCCATTGTTTATGAATACTGAGCACATTTAAACCCCTCCTGATGAATAAAAATCTGCATAAAAATAGTGCATTAAATGTGTATGTAAATTACAGTAAGTATAAACAATATTAGTATTTGTAGTGCTACATTTAATTTATGTATAATTACCCAAAAAATCCCATTAGTCATGTGAAATAAATGTTAACTAAAACTGAAATGAGTAAATTGTCAGTGTTTTCCTGACAGTTTAAACCCCTCCTAATAAATGAATATATACTTTTTGCATCTGCATTAAAAACATTTGATTAGTAAATGTGCATGTAAATTACAGCAGGTATAAACATCATTAGTGTGGTTTGTACTCAATGTAACATATGTATAATTAACCAAAAATATAGTCAAGAGAATTCGTTTTTTCTCGTGAGATTCACTTTAAAGTCTGTCCTGTTGTTGACTCACTGTAATTAATTTGTGAATTGATTACTTTAATCAGTAACCCGACTGAACCTTGAGCTGGTGTGTGTTTGTACATTCACTCAATGCCGAACGATCATTTAAATAATACATATTTATTGCTATTATAATAATTCACCTTAGGCTAAAAAACATACATTAATACACAATAACGCTTACAATACAAACACATCTTCAACACACTCACACACAGTTCATGACTCCCAGAGTTTGTGCAGATGATGTAGGTGAAAGGTTGTGTGGGCGGGTCTGGGTGCAGGCCGGGGGCGGGGCAAAGGGATGCGGTCGCCGGGCAACAGCGGAGTCTCTCTGAGCATCTTTTCAGGGCTGTAGAACGGCAGTAAATCAGGGGCCTCTAGTGGCGGAGACGGGAACTGCACACAACAAACACAAGGGGCATTATTAAAATATATACAAACTTACTTCAACATGGGCTACTTACACTACATCATAATAACTTACTACTTCATGAATACTATGAGAGGAGAAAATTCAAAATGGAAGATATTAAAAGAATAAATAAATATTATAAGGTGTGTAACGATACACAAAACTGACGTTTTTTTATTATTAAACAGTGGTTTACTGAACAAATTCCATCTGTCCTTAAATTAATTCAAGTATAACTCAAAGTTTCTTAAAGATAAAAAAATATATCTCTGCTAATGCAGGGAGCCCTTACTCACACATTACTATAATATAACAACAGAGCACAAATTAAATTCTGTTGCTGCTTATTTTTAGATATAATAATCAATACTCAAATTGTGTGCATTTATGTAAACTTCACATAAAACAGTTTTTGCATTAACTGTTTTACTCCAGTTCATTGTTGAAATATAATCATTTATACACAGTGGCAGATTTCTTTAAACATACATTTATAATTCAGACATCAGTAACAGGTTCAGTGAATATAATGAATATATGGGCTAATAAAGGTCACTGTGGACACTGAATGACTGCTGAGGACATGTGATGCTCATTGTTCTCAAGCTGTTTTGAGCGATTACGCCACATATGATGCGTTTTACAAAGTTGTAATTAGTGCTGGGAATCGATAATTTGTTTTTACTACTTAATCAAATTTTAACACACACACACACACACACACACACACACACACACACACACACACACACACACACACACACACACACACACACACACACACACACACACACACACACACACACACACACACACACACACACACACACACACACACACACACACACACACACACACACACCTAAAGGATTATTATGAACACCATACTAATACTGTGTTTGACCCCCTTTCACCTTCAGAACTGCCTTAATTCTACGTGGCATTGATTCAACAAGGTGCTGAAAGCATTCTTTAGAAATGTTGGCCCATATTGATAGGATAGCATCTTGCAGTTGATGGAGATTTGTGGGATGCACATCCAGGGCACGAGCTCCGTTCCACCACATCCCAAAGATGCTCTATTGGGTTGAGATCTGGTGACTGTAGCGGCCATTTTAGTACAGTGAACTCATTGTCATGTTCAAGAAACCAATTTGTAATGATTGGAGCTTTGTGACATGGTGCATTATCCTGCTGGAAGTAGCCATCAGAGGATGGGAACATGGTGGTCATAAAGGGATGGACATGGTCAGAAACAATGCTCAGGTAGGCCGTGGCATTTAAACGATGCCCAATTGGCACTAAGGGGCCTAAAGTGTGCCAAGAAAACATCCCCCACACCATTACACCACCACCACCAGCCTGCACAGTGGTAACAAGGCATGATGGGTCCATGTTCTCATTCTGTTTACGCCAAATTCTGACTCTACCATCTGAATGTCTCAACAGAAATCGAGACTCATCAGACCAGGCAACATTTTTCCAGTCTTCAACTGTCCAATTTTGGTGAGCTTGGCAAATTGTAGCCTCTTTTTCCTATTTGTAGTGGAGATGAGTGGTACCCGGTGGGGTCTTCTGCTGTTGTAGCCCATCCGCCTCAAGGTTGTGTGTGTTGTGGCTTCACAAATGCTTTGCTGCTCTTCTATCAGCTTGAATCAGTCGGCCCATTCTCCTCTGACCTCTAGCATCAACAAGGCATTTTCTCCCACAGGACTGCCGCATACTGGATGTTTTTCCCTTTTCACACCATTCTTTGTAAACCCTAGAAATGGTTGTGTGTGAAAATCCCAGTAACTGAGCAGATTGTGAAATACTCAGACCGGCCCGTCTGGCACCAACAACCATGCCACGCTCAAAATTGCTTAAATCACCTTTCTTTCCCATTCTGACATTCAGTTTGGAGTTCAGGAGATTGTCTTGACCAGGAAAAAAATGCATTGAGGCAACTACCATTTGATTGGTTGATTAGATAATTGCATTAATGAGAAATTGAACAAGTGTTCCTAATAATCCTTTAGGTGAGTGTATATGCATTGCCTTTCTGTCTGCTGTATCTTTTTTCATATATTCTCTTCAAACCAGACCTTTGGTTCACCTCCTACACGTCTAAATTCTGCTATCACTTCTCTAAAAGTAAAGACATGTTCCTTTGTGAAGTCTGAATTAATATTAACAGTCATAAAGTGAAGACACTTATTGGGCTCTTTCTGCTTCTATAGTGTTAAAACCACAATGTTTAGCTACGCTTGCAGAATGTGACACCAAGAGATCTTTGTGGCATGATTAACATATTCTTCCTGATCTGAACATAGTTATAAATATAGGGAAAGCTCATACAATGCTCTGCTCTTGCATCTCGCTCATAGTGCAGTTCTTCTGCTTCAAGCGGGACTCAAAACCCGCGTCCACCGGCATGAGAGACGGACGCTCTAACAAGGAGGCTAAAGGCTGCAACCCCTAGCGTCAGTCGCTAGAGCGTCTCTTGAGATCAGAGGAGTGAGGTTTACTTCTAGCTGGCCTCCGTTACACTGGCAATAATATTTTACTAATGTATGACATTTTAAAACACCTCTCGTGGTTTATTGCTTAATTGAACACTCCAGCAGTTGGGAAACCCTTGATGAAAACTGCTATTAACATGATACAAACAGAACTCTGACCTTATTGGTCTGGCTGGCGGTGGGCGGGGCCAGTGCTGGCCTATCCTGTAGTGCCTGGCTGATGAGCTGATCGCGTGATAGGCTGACACTAACCAAGGCCCGGTAAAGGTGCTGAGAGCGAGGGAAGTTCAGCCCTGTAGAAAACGAGGTAAAGACAGAAGAAAAAACTAATTATTATTGCATTTAAGCTACAGCGTGTGAACAAATGAGCTGATTCTGTTTGCGTTATTTCAGCATTTCTCATTTTCATTTAGTTGAACTAAAACTGATATAAAAATCAATAAAAACAATAACCAACACAAATGGTGACAAGTTGAGCACATATATTTCATATGTTACAAGAACGGCATTTTACCACCTTAGAAACATTGCTAAGCTACCTAACATGCTATCTATTTCTGATGCAGAAAAGTTAGTTCATGCATTCATGACCTCGAGACTAGATTACTGTAATGCTTTATTAGCTGGTTGTCCTGCATCCTCAATAAACAAGCTACAGTTAGTCCAAAACGCAGCTGCTAGAGTTCTTACTAGGTCAAGAAAATATGATCATATAACACCAATTTTATAATATCTACACTGGTTACCTATTAAGTTTCAGTATCAATTATAAAGTATTGCTACTGACCTATAAAGCCCTAAATGGTTTAGCTCCAGTGTATTTAACGGATCTTCTATCGCCCTACAATCCATCACGCTCTTTAAGATCACTAAACTCGAGGCTTCTGGTCGTTCCTAGGATATCTAAGTCCACTAAAGGAGGGAGGGCATTTTCACATTTAGCTCCTAAACTCTGGAATAGTCTTCCTGATATTGTTCGAGGTTCAGACTCGCTGTCCCAGTTTAAAACTAGATTAAAGACGCATCTCTTTAGCCAAGCATTCACATTATAATTACCTTTATACTACAGTTAATTCGGATCAAAAGCATTAATATTCTGAACAGCAGCTATGCTAATTATTTCCCATCTGCTTTTCTGTTGTGATCTCGGGACACTAGTCCTGGTCAGCTCCAGTTTGTATCCAGCCTCTCATGGAGACTTCAGATGCCCCAACACCTGTGAAGAGACGACTGAAGCGCTGTTATGGCCTAAATTAATACATGATTCATTAACTTTTTCAAACATTTTTCAATGTACATTTATGAAATGCACTTTCTGTAAAGCTGCTTTGAAACAATGTGTATTGTGAAAAGCGCTATACAAATATATTTGAATTGAATTTAATATAAACCCCTCCTAATGAATACAAGTCCATTTTTATTAGAGTATCGTGGAGCTGCACGATTAATCGTTAAAATATCTTGATCTCGATTCAAACACCCACGCGATCTTACCCATTTCTGCTATGTCTATTACCATGGCTGTTTCACGTCACTAGCATCAGCAGCGCATATTTTTTCGCTGCCCATAACAATGAATGAGAGAGACAGCCGTCACACTTCCGATGTGAACGCTTTCATTTATTGATATGGGCAAAGAACAGGCTCCAAAACTGCAGCTCTTGTGGGGTGTTCCCGGTCTGCAGTGGTCAGGATCTATCAAAAGTGCTCCAAGGAAGGAACAGTGGAGAACCGGCCACAGGATCATGGGCGGCTCAGGCTCATTGATGCACGCGGAGAGCGAAGGCTGGCCAGTGTGGTCCGATCAAACAGACGAGCTACTGGAGCTCAAACTGCTCAAGAAGTTAATGCTGGTTCTGAAATATTAATAGTGGAGTCCACGCCTCCACGGTTCAGGGCTGTTTTGGCAGCAAAAGGGGGACTAACACAACATTCAGAAGGTGGTCATAATGTTATGCCTAATCAGTGTATGAGTAGTAATTGTTATACTTAATTTATGTATGTCATATAAAATAAACTTTAACTGACATAAATGATTAAAAAACAAATGTATTTTATTTTAGCTAGTTTGTAAAGCAACATTTCTCATTTTTATTCAGTTTAACATGATGTACTAAAATAAAACTAAAGTTAAAATTATATGAAAAATGACAAAACATGAAACATAATTCAAAGTAGGTTTAAATAGTGAAGTAAATTTTGCATGTAAAGTACAGTAAGTATAAACTTGTAGTACTCAATTTAATTTATGTGTAATTTATTCTTTAAAAAATTCACATTACAGTCATGAGAATTTAGGGGGCTAACGATCTTAATTATTGCAAAAATAAATCATAATCTCCTCAAAATAAGCTTCTAAAAGTTATTTTGATATTGGTGTGAAGTATTACATTCCCATTAAAGTCACGGTAAATAATTTGTTTTGTCAAACTCTGGTGAAGGTTAAGCTGGTGTCCTACAGATTTCTTTGAGCAAATGTGTGTGTACATTAACTCACTGAAATAACCCCAAATAATCCTGATTTCATTTGTATCGTGGTGTTGATTTGTGTTGTCTCACCCTCCGCGGCTTTAGCACTGATGTGGTTCTTTGTGAGCGATGAACTCTGTAATTTCTCTTTAACGGCTTTCTCGGGATCGAACGCCTGCTCCGCCACTTCCTGAAGCTCCGCCCTCAGTGCCAGGGTAGTGTTTAGCTCCGCCCCATCTGTCAGCTGTCCATCACACACTCCGCTCATTACACGATCCCTCCCTTTATCCGATTCCTGACCTAAATAACAAGCACATGTAGACTCATGACAGAACATGCTGGAATGAATCATTTCCAGGGCAAATGTTATGAGGCTACAAAATGTGACCAAGTTATAAATCAAGTCTAACTCTAGGATAAATCTCCATTTTTTGCATTACATTTGACATGATTTTCATGACAAAATAAACACTTAGTTTCCCTTGCGCCTAATATTGCCTCATCAGAACAGCTGTGTTTGTTTTACCGTGCTTGTCTTTGTTTTGAGGTTTCCGGGATTGATTATTTCTGGGTTCTGGGATCACCGGATGACCGCTGCACTGCGGATTCACATTAAAACGCACCTGAAACACACACACACACGTTGTGTTTCCATGTTTTATGGGGACATTCCATAGGCGTAATGCATTTTATACTGTACAAATCGTATTTTCTATCCCCCTACACTGCCCCTAAACCTACCCAACACACACACACGCACACGCACACACGCACGCACGCCACGCACGCACGCACACACACACTGCCCCTGCCCCTAAACCTACCCATCACACACACACACACACACACACACACACACACACACAGCCCCTGCCCCTAAACCTACCCGTCACAGGAGACATGCTGCATTTTTACATTTTCGAAAAACATCACTTAGTGTGATTTATAAGAAGTTTTCTTCATGGGGACCAAAAAATGTCCCCACAAGGACAAGAATTTTGGATATTGCCATCTTTGTGGGGACATTTTGTCCCCATACCATAGGGATTACCAACAGACACACACACACACACACACACACACACACACACACACACACACACACACACACACACACACAATGGTACAAAGACATTTACTGGCATATACCAGACACTTTCAACCAAAGCAACTTCTGCATTTAAGACACACATTTGATCAGTTCATGCATTCACTGGGAATCGAACCCATAACATTGAGAGCTACAGGAATACAAGGACATCACAATGACTGGATCCTTTAAAGTTTAAGTCATTTGTAGAGTTGAATAAACCTGGACAAATGACAACAGTAACATGAACGAGACGTGTTTACAGTAAATACACTTACAATGGAAACTTACATGCAAAAACATATTCAATACACATTAATTTAATGATAAAAAACCCTGAATATTCCTTAAGGCAAGACATTACAGGTGAATAGGGTAACTAACAGATGTGAACGTATTGTACCTTGATTAGTCGAGTTGGGGAAAATTTTTCTAAAATGTTATGTTTAAGTACGCAAATGAGGCTTTTTCTAATTAAATGTGCACTAATTTGCATACACTTCCAGAGATTAATCTAAACATGGGATAAAGTCAGATTCAAAGCTCTTGTTTGATTTTGTTGACATATTAGAGTTAAAGGTTTTTAGCGAGGGGATTTTGGATATCTCTTTTTATCACCGCATAAATTAGAAAATACTGTCAATAGACAGAAAAACACTAATTTCTGCATATATTTAGGAATTAAGTGTTATATAAACCAGCTTGAATGATATATGAACAAACCCCTCAGTAAAAACCTTCAGAATATAGAGTTTGGTGTGTGTAAGTGCAGCTGAAGTGGAGGAAATAACAAATGTATAAAAATACCGCCTTTAAAAATAATCAAAATCTACAGATGCAAATAGATCAAGTGCAAGCAAGTATTATTTTGGAAGACCATGATCAAAAACAAATGTAAATAAACTGTAAAAGCCCTTCAGCAACCTCTAGTGGAGACACAGAATTAGTGATACGCCAGTAAAACGGGTCTATTCATATCCTGTTCAAACATATCCCTGGTGTTTTCAGACTGACACTGTTAAACCTTAATGGAGTCTAACCTGTCGATGGCGTCTGTCTGCTGGTCGCTCAGGAGTGAGGGTGACAGACAGGTCCAGATCAGGGCAGACCAGTTCTGTGGGCTGGACCGGTCCGACCTGCAGTGGTTCAGGAGCCACCCGGACATGATGTTCTCCTGATGTCTCCATCATCCATCAGTCGTATAGAAAAAGTCTAACAGATAGAGATACATAAATCAACACAATACACAGAAGTATCAATTGCATTCACCATTAATAATAATTATATATATATAAATGCACATGGGGAGCGAAGGCTGGCCCGTGTGGTCCGATCAAACAGACAAGCTACTGGAGCTCAAACTGCTCAAGAAGTTAATGCTGGTTCTGATAGAAAGGTGTCAGAATACACAGAGCATCGCAGTTTGTTGCGTATGGGGCGGCATAGCCGCTGACCAGTCAGGGTGCCCATGCTGACCCCTGACCCCGCCGAAAGCACCAACAGTGGCACGTGAGCATCAGAACTGGACCACGGAGCAATGGGAGAAGGTGGCCTGGTTTGAGGAATCACGTGTTCTTTTACATCACGTGGATGGCCGGGTGCGTGGCTTACCTGGGGAACACATGGCCCCAGGATGCACTATGGGAAGAAGAGCGCGGAGGCAGTGTGATGCTTTGGGCAATGTTCTGCTGGGAAACCTTGGGTCCTGCCATCCATGTGGATATTACTTTGACCAGAACCACCTCCTAAGCATTCTTCCAGCAGGAAGATGCTCCTGCACAAATGCTTCAGGAATGGTTTGAGGAGCACAACAACGAGGTGTTGACTTGGCCTCCAAATTCCCCAGATCTCAATCCAATCGAGCATCTGTGGGATGTGCCGAACAAACAAGTCCGATCCATGGAGGCCCCACCTGACAACCTACAGGACTTAAAGGATCTGCTGCTAACATCTTGGTGCCAGATACCACAGCACACCTTCAGGGGTCGAGTGGAGTCCATGCCTCGACGGGTCAGCAAAAGGGGAACCAACACAATATTAGATCATAATGTCTAATCGGTATATATAGTGCTAATTTGGTCATTTGTTAATGGTCACATGACATGCATATATATATATATATATATATATATATATATATATATATATATATATATATATATATATATACACACACACACGATATCAACTGCTTGTTTACTATAATGCTTCACAAAATATCATGAAATATGGTCAGTCGTTTCTCTATATTTTGTTTATAAACATTACAGTGACAATTTGCAAGATCACATGTAAACTGAAGTTTTAAAACGTCTTTAAATGATTAGAACGAGTTCGGTCTGAATTTAAACATTAAAAGACACTCTTAACTCACCATTAATTTCAAAATAGGAAGTCAGTTTTCGCGACAATCAAAAACATCGCCTCAAGGTGAAATATTCGAGAATCAATACATTAAATATGTAATTTGAAGAAGAAAAAAAATTAAAACTCCCTCCACAGCTGCCGCGCAGGCGTACTTCCGGGTGGAGATGACGTTACTGGGCATGCGCATTGATAGTCTTTCACACAGACTTTGAAGGCGCAACACGTAATACCCATATTACACACCACACAAAGAAGTATAAATACACTCAACACGAAGATGTGAGCATATTTATTTAGTTAAAATATATAACACACAATAATAGATGTAAAAAGAGTTGTAATTACGAGTTCTACGATCACGTGAATGCCTCAATTGACACCTATATATTATTTACAGAGGAATATGTATGGACACTTCTTAAAAAATAAGAATTATGGCGGAAGAAACAGCATATAGCTACTTGAGCGAGTAAGTCAATATATATTTATTGTTCACCCAAAAAGGAAACTTGGCCCATGATTATACTCCTAACTAACCCTCAAGTCATCCAAGGTGTGTATGACATTCTTCTTTCAGACGAATACAATCAGTTATATTAAAAATATCCTTGCTCTTCCAAGCTTTATAATGGCAGTGAATGGGTATTTTTGTTTTGAAGTCCATAAAAGTGCATCCATCATAAAAGTGCATCTATCATAAAATTGCATCTATCCATAATAAAAGTGCATCTATCCATCATAAAAGTGCATCTATCCATCATAAAATTGCATCTATCATCATAAAATTGCATCTATCATAAAAGTGCATCCATCCATCATAAAAGTGCATCTATCATAAAATTGCATCTATCCATAATAAAAGTGCATCTATCCATCATAAAAGTGCATCTATCATCATAAAATTGCATCTATCATAAAAGTGCATCTATCCATCATAAAAGTGCATCTATACATCATAAAAGTGCATCTATCCATCATAAAAGTGCATCTATACATCATAAAAGTGCATCTATCATCATAAAAGTGGTTCTATCATCATAAAATTGCATCTATCATCATAAAATTGCATCTATCATAAAAGTGCATCTATCTATCATAAAAGTGCATCTATCATCATAAAAGTGCATCTATCCATAATAAAAGTGCATCTATCTATCATAAAAGTGCATCTATCATCATAAAATTGCATCTATCCATAATAAAAGTGCATCTATCCATAATAAAAGTGCATCTATCTATCATAAAAGTGCATCTATCATCATAAAAGTGCATCTATCCATAATAAAAGTGCATCTATCTATCATAAAAGTGCATCTATCTATCATAAAATTGCATCTATCCATAATAAAAGTGCATATATCATAAAATTGCATCTATCCATAATAAAAGTGCATATATCCTAAAAGTGCATCTATCCATGATAAAAGTGCATCTATCAATCATAAAAGTGCATCTATACATGATAAAAGTGCAACTATCAATCATAAAAGTGCATCTATTTGTAATAAAAGTGCATCTATCCATCATAAAATGCATCTATCCATCATAAAAGTGCATCTATCCATCATAAAAGTGCATCTATCCATCATAAAATGCATCTATCCATCATAAAAGTGCATCTATCCGTAACATGCCATTATAAAGCTTGGAAGAGCCGGACATGGTTTAATATAACTCTGATTGTATTTGTCTGAAAGAAGGAAGTCATATAAACCTAGGATGAGGGTTAGGAGTAAATCATGGGCTAATTTAAAATTTTGGGTGAACCCTTTAATTTAGAAAATCTGCATGACAACCCTCATATTTCAGAAAGCCTTTCAACTTGTTTATTATGTGACAATCTTCTAAACTCAACAATGCAACCATATTTCGTCTTATTCTCTTACACAGTCCATCTTGTTTTGAGGTTGTTTCAATGTTCTTATTGTTTTTGCAGTGAAATCATCACACGGCCAGAGTATAGTGAGAGTTATTTATTACAGCGCAAAATGCATTACAGATCAAATCATGATTTAACTAACAGAAAGTGAGAGCGAGTTAACTAAACTAGTCTTTCCATCTGCCAGTGATGGTCAACATAACGAGACGTATTAACCTATATGTGAGCAGTGCTTTAAAACTAACACACACACACTGACAGTAATAAATAGGCACTGTTTATGGCGTCATAAAATCATCATTATTTAATTATCTCTTTATTAGAGCGTGTGAGCAGCGCTATCAGTTATTACTGGAGTTTAAGGCACTAAATGGTCAATACTGCATACGCTTCACCTCCTCCGGTTATCTCATGCTTCCTTCCCTTTTTCCTGGGCATTTTCTCATCGAACTACATCTCCCATGATGCACTGGGGCCATTGTCATACATTTGGCTCAGTCTCTGTCCCTGAGGGCTCGGAGGATGTAGTTCTCTCTCTCCAGCTGAGCGTTTCTCTCTGAGAGTTCTTTGATCTGTTCTCTCAACACCTCCACCTCCTCTCGCACCGCCAACATCAGGTGAGACTTCACCAGGTCCTGAAAACACACACACTTACTTTTTGAGCTGCACATTATGTTATCCACACACACACACACACTCTCACATTCACACAACACACACACGCACACACACAGTCACACAAACTCGCAGACACTCACACACAATCACAGACTCAATCACACGCAAGCACACACAATCACTAACACCCACACACAATCACTCACACCCACAAACACGAACTCAAACACACACACGCAAATATGCACAATCACACACGCTCGCTCGCTCGCACGCTCGCTCACTCACTCACTCACTCACTCACACACTCACTCACTCACTCACTTCGCCACCACTCGCCACTCACACACTCGCCACACACTCGCCACTCACTCGCCACTCACTCGCCACTCACTCACACACTCACACACTCACACACTCGCCGCACACTCACACACTCGCCACACACTCACACACTCGCCGCACACTCGCCACTGCACGCACACTGCCGCACGCCGCTCACTCGCCGCACACACGCTCACACTCACTCACTCCCACACACTCACACACACACGCCACTCCCACGCCACTCACACGCCACTCACACTCACTCACTCACACACTCACTCACTCACTCACTCACTCACTCACTCACTCCCCACACACACACACTCTCCTTCACTCACTCGCCACTGCTGCCACACGCTCGCCACACGCTCACTCACTCACACACTCACTCACCCACTCACCACTCCCACACACACACACTCTCCTCTCTCTCACTCACTCACCACCACTCACTCACTCTCTCACTCTCTCACTCACTCACCACCACCACTCACACACTCACACACTCACACACTGACTCACTCACCACTCCACCCACCACCACACACCTCACACACTCACACACTCACACACTCACACACTCACACACTCACACACTGACTCACTGACTCACTGACTCACTGACTCACTCACTCACTCACCACTCACCACAACCACACACACGCCACACCACACTGCCACACACGCCACTGCACCACCGCTCACTCACTGCCGCCACTCCACCGCCACTCACTCGCCACACACTCGCCACACACTCGCCACACACTCGCCACTCACTCGCCACTCACTGCCACACACTCGCCACACACTCGCCACACTCGCCACACACTCGCCACACAACGCTCACTCACTCGCCACTCACTGCCACTCACTCGCCACTCACTCACTCACTCACACACTCACACTCGCCACACACTCACACACTCGCCACACCACACACTCGCCGCACACTCGCACACTCGCCACACTCGCACACTCGCATGCACACTGCCGCACGCTTCACGCACGCTGCTCACTCGCCGCACACACGCTCACACTCACTCACACACTCACTCACTCCCACACACTCACACACACTCACACACAAGCTCACACACACGCTGCCACTCGCACGCTCACTCACACGCTCACTCACACGCTCACTCACTCACTCACACACTCACTCACTCACTCCCACACTCACTCACTCACTCACTCACTCCCACACTCACCGCCACCACTCACCACTCACACACTCACTCACTCACACACTCACTCACTCCCACACTCACACGCTCACTCACTCACACTCACTCACTCACACACTCACCACTCACTCACTCACCACTCACCACTCACTCCCACACTCACTCGCCACTCACCACTCACTCACCACTCACCACTCACACACTCACCACTCACTCACACTCACTCACTCACCACTCACCACCACTCACCACCACACACTCACACACTCACTCACCACTCACTCACCACTCACCACCACTCACCACACACCACTGGCCACTCACCACTCGCCACTCGCCACCGCTCACACGCCACTCACTCACCACTCACTCACCACTCACTCACCACCACCACCACTCACCACTCACTCACTCCTCACCACTCCCTCACCACTCACTCACCACCACCCCACACACACACTCTCTCTCTCTCACCACCACACACTCACCACTCACACACACTCACTCACTCTCACTCACTCACCACTCACTCACCACCACACACTCACACACTCACACACTCACTCACTCACCCACCACTCACTCACTCACTCACTCCCACACACACTCTCCGCTCACTCGCCACTCGCTCACGCCACACGCTCCACTCACCACCACTCACTCACCACTCACTCACACCACCACCACTCACTCACCACCACCACTCACCCCCACACACACTCTCCTCTCTCTCACACACTCACTCACTCACACACACTCACTCTCACTCACTCACCACCACCACCACCACCACACACTCACACACTGACTCACTGACTCACTGACTCACCCTCCCCACACACACTCTCCCTCTCTCTCACTCACCCCACACTCACTCCCACACTCACTCACCACCACACACTGACTCACTCACCACTCACTCACTCACTCACCACCACCACCACTCACCACTCACTCACCACTCACCACCACCACTCACTCCCACACTCCTCCCCACACCACCACTCACACACTGACTCACTCACTCACCACCACCACCACCACTCACCACCACTCACACTCTCTCTCTCTCACTCACTCACACACTGACTCACTCACTCATTCACTCACTCCCACACACACACACACACACACACTCTTTCTCTCTCACTCCTCACTCACTCACACACTCACACACTCTCTCTCACTCACTCACTCACACTCGCTCACACACTCGCCACACACTCGCCACACACTCGCTCCCACACTCGCTCCCACACTCGCTCCCACACTCGCCTCCCACACTCGCTCCCACACTCGCTCCCACACTCGCTCCCACACACACACACACACACACACACACACACACACTCTCTCTCTCTCTCACTCACTCCCACACTCACTCACTCACACTCTCTCTCACTCACTCACTCACTCATACAACGCTCACACACTCGCCACACACTCGCTCACACACACACTCGCCACACACTCGCCACACACTCGCCACACACTCGCTCACTCACTCACTCACTCACTCATTTACTCACTCACTGACTCACTCACTCACCACTCACTCTCACTCACCCCACACTCACTCCCACACTCACTCACTCACTCACCACTCACCACCACCACCACTCCCACACACACACTCTCCTCTCCCACACTCACTCACTCACTCACTCACTCACTCACACACTGGCCACACACTCGCCACACACTCGCCACACACTCGCCACACACTGCCACTCACTCGCCACTCACTCGCTCACCACTCACTCGCCACTCACTCACACACTCGCCACACACTCACACACTCGCCACACACTCGCCACACACTCGCCACAAGCACTGCACACTCGCCACACACTCGACGCACACTCGCCAGCACGCTGGCCACGCACGCTGCTTCACTCGGGCCAGACACACGCTATCACACTCACTCACACACTCACTCCCACACACACTCACACACACACACACACACACTCACACACAAGCTCACACACACGCCACTCACACGCCACTCACACGCCACTCACACGCCACTCACTCACTCACCACTCACTCACCACTCCCACACACACACACTCTCCTCTCTCACTCACTCACTCACTCACTCACACACACACTCACTCTCACACACACTCACTCACTCAATCACTCACTCACTCACCACTCACCATTTACTCACTCACCACCACCACACTCACACTCACACACAAGCTCACACACACGCCACACACACGCTCACTCACACGCTCACCACACGCCACCACTCACTCACACGCCACTCGCCACTCGCCACTCGCCACACGCTCACTCACTCACACACTCACTCACACACTCACTCACTCACTCACTCACCACTCACTCACCACCACCACCACCACTCCCCCCACACACACACTCCGCCACTCGCCTCACACGCCACACGCTCACTCACCACTCACCACCACCACCACTCACTCACCCCCACACACACACTCTCTCTCTCTCACTCACCACACACTCACTCACTCACACACACTCACCACTCACCACACACTCACTCACCACTCACCACCACTCACTCACCACCCACCACCCACCACCACCACCCCCACACACACACTCTCCTCTCTCCACTCACCCCACACTCACCCCACACTCACTCCCACACTCACTCCCACACTGACTCACACACTCACTCACCACTCACCACTCACTCACCACCACCACTCACACACTCACCACACACTGACTCACTGACTCACTCACTGACTCACTCACTGACTCACTCACTGACTCACTCACTGACTCACTCACTGACTCACTCACTCACTCACCACCACCACTCACTCACCACCACCACCACCCCACACACACACTCCTCTCTCTCACCCACTCCCACACTCACTCCCACACTCACTCACTCACCACTCACTCACACACTGACTCACACACTCACCACTCACTCACCACCACCACCACTCACCACTCACCACCACTCACACACCTCTCACACACACTCTCTCTCTCACTCACTCACACACTGACTCACTCCACTCATTCACCACTCCCCACACACACACACACACACTCTCTCTCTCTCACTCCCACACTCACTCACTCACACGCTCACTCACTCGCCACACAAACGCCACACACTCGCCACACACTCGCCACACACTCGCCACACACTGGCCACACACTCGCCACACACGCCACACACTCGCCACACACTCGCCACACACTCGCCACACACTCGCTCCCACACTCGCCCCACACTTCACTCCCACACTCACTCCCACACTCGCTCACACACACACACACACACACACTCTCTCTCTCTCTCTCTCACTCACTCCACACTAGCTCACTCACACACTCACTCACCACTCGCCATACAACGCTCACACACTCGCCACACACTCGCCACACACTCGCCACACACTCGCCACACACTGCCACACTCGCCACACTCGCCACACACTCGCCACACACTGCCACACACTCGCTTCTCACTGCCACTACTCGCCACTCACTGCTCACTCACTCACCACTCACTGCCGCCGCCGCCACTCACTCACCGCCACCACTCATACAACGCCACTCGCCGCCACCACTCATACAAACGCCACTCGCCACACACTCGCCACACACTGCCACACACCGCCGCCACCGCCGCCACTCACTGACTCACTCACTCACTGACTCACCCACCACTGACTCACTCACTCACTAACTCACTGACTCACTCACTGACTCACTCACTGACTCACCCACTCACCACTCACCACCACTCACTCACCACTGACTCACTGACTCACTCACTCACTCACTGACTCACCACTGACTGACTCACTCACTGACTCACCACTGACTCACCACTGACTCACTCACTGACTCACCCACTCACCACTCACCACACACACCCACCACACTCACTCCCACACACACTCTCCGCCTCACTCGCCACTCGCCACACGCTCACACGCTCACACGCTCACCACCACTCACCCCCCACACACACACTCTCCTCTCTCACTCACTCACACACTCACTCACCTCACACACACTCACCTCACCACCACTCACTCACTCACCACCCACCACTCACCACCACCACCCCACACACACACTCTCCTCTCTCTCACTCACCCCACACTCACCCCACACCCCACACTCACTCACTCACACACTGACTCACTCACCACTCACTCACCACTCACTCACCACCACCACCACCACTCACCACCACCACCACACACTCACTCACACACTCACACACTCACACACTGACTCACTGACTCACTGACTCACTCACTGACTCACCACTGACTCACTCACTCACCCACCACTCACCACTCACTCACCACTCACCACCACCACCACCACCACCACTCCCCCACACACACTCTCCTCTCCCACACTCACTCACTCACCACTCACTCACTCGCCACACACTCGCTCACACACTCGCCACACTCGCCACACACTCGCCACACACTCGCTCACACACTCGCCACTCACTCGCCACTCACTCGCCACTCACTCGCCACTCACTCACTCACACACTCGCCACACACTCACACACTCGCCACACACTCGCCACACTCGCCGCGCACTCGCACACTCGCCACACACTCGACGCACACTCGCCGCACGCTGCCACGCACGCTGCTCACTCGCCGCACACACGCTATCACACTCACTCACACTCACTCACTCCCACACACACTCACACACACACACACACACACTCACACACAAGCTCACACACACGCTCACACACACGCCACTCACACGCCACTCACACGCCACTCACACGCTCACTCACTCACTCACTCACTCACCACTCACTCCCCCACACACACACACTCTCTCTCTCACTCACTCACTCACTCACTCACACACACACTCACTCACACACACTCACTCACTCAATCACTCACTCACTCACTCACTCACTCATTTACTCACTCACTCACTCACTCTCTCACTCTCTCACTCTCTCACTCTCACTCACACACTCACACACTCACACACTGACTCACTGACTCACTGACTCACTCACTGACTCACTCACTGACTCACTCACCACCACCACCACTCACTCACTCACCACTCACCACCACCACCACCACCCACTCCCCACACACACTCTCCTCTCCCACACTCACTCACTCACTCACTCACTCACCGCTCACACACTCGCTCACACACTCGCCACACACTCGCCACACACTCGCCACACACTCGCTCACACTGCCACTCACTGGCCACTCACTCGGCCACTCACTCGCCACTCACTCACCACACTCGCCACACACTCACACACTCGCCACACACTCGCCACACTCGCCACACTCGCACACTCGCCACACACTCGACGCACACTCGCCGCACGCTGCCACGCACGCTGCTTCACTCGCCGCACACACGCTATCACACTCACTCACACACTCACTCACCCCACACACACTCACACACACACACACACACACTCACACACAAGCTCACACACACGCTCACACACACGCCACTCACACGCCACTCACACGCCACTCACACGCTCACTCACTCACTCACTCACTCACTCACTCACTCCCACACACACACACTCTCCTCTCTCTCACTCACCACCACTCACCTCACACACACTCACTCACACACACTCACTCACTCAATCACTCACTCACTCACCACTCACTCATTTACTCACCCACCACTCACTCTCTCACTCTCTCCTCTCACTCTCTCACTCACACACTCACACACTCACACACTCACTCACACTCCACCACCACACACCCACCCACCTCACTCACACACACACACCACACCGCTCACACTCACCACCACACTCTCACACACACTCACCACTCACTCACACTCACCACCACACACCACACCACCACACACACCACACTCGCTCACTCCACTCACTCACTCACCACTCACTCACACACCACCACACCCACCACTCGCCACACTCACACACCCACCCACACTCACACACTCACACTCCCACCTCACCACCCACCACACCACACACTCACACTCACCGCACACACCTCACCCACTCACACCACCTCACACCACACCCACACACTCACACTCACACTCACACACACTCACACACCCACTCACGCCACTCACACTCACTCACACTCACCACTCACTCACCACCCACCACTCACACTCGCCACACTCACTCACTCACACACTCACCACACTCACCACTCACTCACTCACTCACCACCACCACCACTCACCACTCCACACACACACTCCGCTCACTCGCCACTCGCCACACGCCACACGCCACTCACTCACCACTCACTCACCACTCACCACTCACCCCCACACACACTCCTCTCTCTCACTCACTCACACACTCACTCACTCACACACACACTCACCACTCACTCACACACTCACTCACTCACCACCACTCACTCACTCACTCACTCACCACTCACCCACCACCTCACCCCCACACACACACTCTCCTCTCTCACTCACCCCACACTCACCCCACACTCACCCCACACTCACTCACCCACCACCACACCACACACTGACTCACACACTCACCACACCACCACCACCACCACCACCACCACACACTCACACACTCACACACTCACACACTCACACACTGACTCACTGACTCACTCACTGACTCACTCACTGACTCACTCACTGACTCACTCACTGACTCACTCACTGACTCACCCACTGACTCACTCACTCACCACCACCACCCACCACCACCACCACCCCACACACACACACTCTCCTCTCTCACCCACCCCACACTCACCCCACACTCACCACCACCACCACCACACACTGACTCACACACCACTCACTCACTCACTCACCACCACCCACTCCACCACTCACTCACCACTCACCACCACCACTCACCACCACTCACACTATCTCACACACACTCTCACACACACTCTCTCTCACTCACTCACACACTGACTCACTCCACTCATTCACTCACTCCCACACACACACACACACACACACACACTCTCTCTCTCACCCCACACTCACTCACTCACACGCCACTCACTCGCTCACACAAACGCTCACACACTGCCACACACTCGCCACACACTGGCCACACACTCGCCACACACTGCCACACACTCGCCACACACTCGCCACACACTCGCCACACACTGCTCCCACACTCACTCCCACACTCGCTCCCACACACACACACACACACACACACACTCTCTCTCTCTCTCTCTCACTCACTCCCACACTAGCTCACTCACACACTCACTCACTCACTCACTCGCCATACAACGCTCACACACTCGCCACACACTCGCCACACACTCGCCACACACTCGCCACACACTCGCCACACACTGCCACACACTCGCCACACTCGCCACACTCGCTCACTGCCACTCACTCGCCACTCACTGCTTCACTCACTCACCACTCACTCGCCGCCGCCGCTCACTCACTCACTCGCCACTCACTCATACAACGCTCACTCGCCGCTCACTCACTCATACAAACGCTCACTCCACACACTCGGCCACACACTCGCTCACACACTCGCTCACTCGCCGCTCACTCACTGACTCACTCACTCACTGACTCACTCACTCACTGACTCACTCACTCACTGACTCACTGACTCACTCACTGACTCACTCACTGACTCACTCACTCACTCACTCACTCACTCACTCACTCACTGACTCACTCACTCACTCACTCACTCACTGACTCTCTCACTGACTCTCTCACTGACTCACTCACTGACTCACTCACTGACTCACTCACTGACTCACTCACTCACCACTCACCACTCACTCTCTCACTCTCTCACTCTCTCACTCACACACTCACACACTCACACACTCACACACTGACTCACTGACTCACTGACTCACTCACTCACCACCACTCACCACTGGCCACACACTCGCCACACACTCGCTCACACTCGCCACACACTCGCCTCACACACTCGCCACACACTCGCCACACACTCGCCACACACTCGCCACACACTCGCCACTCACTCGCCACTCACTCGCCACTCACTCACTCACTGCCACACACTCGCCACACACTCGCCACACACTCACACACTCGCTCACACACTCGCCACACACTCGCCGCACACTCGCACACTCGCACGCACACTCGCCGCACGCTGCCACGCACGCTGCTCACTCGCCGCACACACGCTATCACACTCACTCACACTCACTACCACTCCCACACACTCCCACACACACTCACTCACACACAAGCTCACACACGCCACACACACGCCACTCACACGCCACTCACACGCCACTCACTCACTCACACGCCACTCGCCACTCGCCACTCGCCACACGCTCACTCACTCACACACTCACTCACACACTCACTCACTCACTCACCACTCACTCACTCACTCACTCACCACCACCACCACTCACTCACTCCCACACACACTCCGCCACTGGCCACTCGCTCACACGCCACACGCCACTCACCCACTCACTCACCCACTCACTCACTCACTCACCCCACACACACACTCTCCTCTCTCACTCACTCACACACTCACTCACTCACACACACTCACCACCACTCACACACTCACCACTCACCACTCACTCACCACCCACCACCACCACCCACCACTCCACCCCACACACACACTCTCTCTCTCTCACTCACCCCACACTCACTCCCACACTCACCCCACACTCACTCACCACCACCACACACTGACTCACACACTCACTCACTCACTCACCACTCACCACCACCACCACACTCACACACTCACACACTCACACACTGACTCACTGACTCACTCACTGACTCACTCACTGACTCACTCACTGACTCACTCACTGACCCACTCACTCACCACCACTCACTCACTCACCACCACCACCACCACCACCACCCCCACACACACACTCCTCTCTCACCACCCCACACTCACTCCACACTCACCACTCACTCACCACCACCACACACTGACTCACACACTCACTCACTCACTCACTCACTCACTCACTCACCACCACTCACCACCACTCACCACCACTCACTCACCACTCACCACCACTCACTCACACACTCTCTCACACACACTCTCTCTCTCACTCACTCACACACTGACTCACTCACTCACTCACTCACTCGCTCACACACTCGCCACACACTCGCCACACACTCACACACTCGCCACACACTCGCCACACACTGCCGCACACTCGCACACTCAAGCACGCACACTCGCCGCACGCTGCCACGCACGCTGCTCACTCGCCGCACACACGCTATCACACTCACTCACACTCACTCACTACCCCACACACTCCCACACACACTCACACTCACACACAAGCTCACACACGCTCACACACACGCTCACCACACGCCACTCACACGCCACACTCACTCACTCACGCCACACGCCACTCGCCACTCGCCACTCACGCCACACGCTCACTCACTCACACACTCACTCACTCCACTCACTCACTCACTCACTCACTCACTCACCACTCACTCACTCACTCACCACTCCCCACACACACACTCTCCGCCACTCGCCACTCGCCACACGCCACACACGCTCACTCACTCACTCACTCACTCACTCACTCACTCACTCACCCCACACACACACTCTCCTCTCTCTCACCACTCACACACTCACTCACTCACACACACTCACTCACTCACCACACACTCACCACTCACTCACTCACCACCACCACCCACCACTCACCACTCACTCACCACTCCCCACACACACACTCTCCTCTCTCTCACTCACCCCACACTCACTCCCACACTCACCCCACACTCACTCACTCACCACCACACACTGACTCACACACTCACTCACTCACCACTCACTCACTCACCACTCACCACCACACACTCACACACTCACACACTCACACACTGACTCACTGACTCACTCACTGACTCACTCACTGACTCACCCACTGACTCACTCACTGACTCCACTCACTCACTCACCACTCACCACTCACCACCACCACCACTCACCACCACCCCCCACACACACTCTCCTCTCTCACTCACTCCCACACTCACCCCACACTCACCACCACCACCACCACTCACACACTGACTCACACTCACTCACCACTCACTCACTCACTCACCACCACCACTCACTCACCACTCACCACTCACCACTCACTCACTCACCACCACTCACCACTCACCACTCACACACTCTCTCACACACTCTCTCTCTCTCACTCACTCACACTGACTCACTCACTCATTCACTCACTCCCCACACACACACACACACACACACTCTCTCTCACTCCCACACTCACTCACTCACACGCCACCACTGCCACACAAACGCTCACACACTGGGCCACACACTCGCTCACACACTCGCTCACACTCGCCACACACTGCCACACACTCGCCACACACTCGCCACACACTCGCCTCCCACACTCGCTCCCACACTCACTCCCACACTCGCTCCCACACACACACACACACACACACACTCTCTCTCTCTCTCACTCACTCCCACACTAGCTCACTCACACACTCACTCACTCACTCACTCGCCATACAAACGCCACACACTCGCCACACACTCGCCACACACTCGCCACACACTGCCACACACTCGCCACACACTCGCCACACACTCGCCACACACTCGCCACACACTCGCCACACACTCGCTTCTCACTGGCCACTCACTCGCCACTCACTGCTCACTCACTCACTCACTCACTGCCGCCGCCGCCGCCACTCACTCTCACCGCCACCACTCATACAACGCCACCGCCGCCACTCACTCACAAACGCTCACGCCACTCGCCACACACTCGCCACACACTCGCCACACACTCGCCGCTCACTCGCCGCCACTCACTGACTCACTCACTCACTGACTCACTCACTCACTGACTCACTCACTCACTAACTCACTGACTCACTCACTGACTCACCACTGACTCACTCACCACCACTCACCACCACTCACTCACTGACTCACTCACTCACTCACCACTGACTCACTCACTGACTGACTCACTCACTGACTCACCACTGACTCACTCACTGACTCACTCACTGACTCACTCACTCACCACCACTCACCACCACACACTCACTCACACACACTCACCCCACACACACACTCCGCTCACTCGCCACTCGCCACACGCTCACACGCCACTCACTCACTCACCCCCACACACACTCTCCTCTCTCACTCACTCACACACTCACTCACTCACACACACTCACTCTCACTCACCCACTCACTCACTCACCACCACTCACCACCACCACCACCACCACTCACTCACCACCACCCCACACACACACTCTCCTCTCTCACCACCCCACACTCACCCCACACCCCACACTCACCACTCACACACTGACTCACCCACCACCACCACCACCACCACCACCACACACTCACTCACACACTCACACACTCACACACTGACTCACTGACTCACTGACTCACTCACTGACTCACTCACTGACTCACTCACTGACTCACTCACTCACTCACTCACCACCACCCCCACACACACACTCTCCTCTCTCTCACTCACTCCCACACTCACCCCACACTCACTCACCACTCACTCACACACTGACTCACACACTCACTCACTCACTCACTCACTCACTCCACTCACTCACTCACACACTCTCTCACACACACTCTCTCTCTCTCACTCACTCACACACTGACTCACCCACTCATTCACTCACTCCCCCACACACACACACACACACACACACACACTCTCTCTCACTCCCACACCACTCACTCACACGCTCACTCACTCGCCACACAAACGCTCACACACTCCACACACTCGCCACACACTCGCCACACACTCGCCACACTCGCCACACACTCGCCACACACTCGCCACACACTCGGCCACACACTCGCTCCCACACTCACTCCCACACTCACTCCCACACTCGCTCCCACACACACACACACACACACACACACACTCTCTCTCTCTCTCACTCACTCCCACACTCACTCACTCACACACTCACTCACTCACTCGCCATACAAACGCTCACACACTCGCCACACACTCGCCACACACTCGCTCACAGACTCACTGACTCACTGACTCACTCACTGACTCACTGACTCACCACTCACTCACTCGCCACCACTCATACAAACGCTCACTCGCCACACACTCGCCACACACTCGCCGCTCACTCGCCGCTCACTCACTGACTCACTCACTCACTGACTCACTCACTCACTAACTCACTAACTCACTGACTCACTGACTCACTCACTCACTCACTGACTCACTGACTCACTGACTCACTCTCACTGACTGACTCACTCACTGACTCACTCACTCACCACTGACTCACTCACTGACTCACTCACTGACTCACCCACCACCACCACCACCACCACACTCACACACTCACCACACACTCACTCACTCACCACCACTGACTCACTCACTGACTGACTCACTCACTCTCACTGACTCACTCTCACTGACTGACTCACTCACCGACTGACTCACTCTCACTGACTGACTCACTCACTCACCACCACTGACTCACTCACCGACTGACTCACCCACCACCACCACCACCACCACCGACTCACTCACTCACTCACCACCACACTCACTCACTCACCACCACTCACTCACCACCACCACCACCACTGACTCACTGACTCACTGACTCACTCACTCATTCACTGACTCACTCACTGACTCACTCACTGACTGACTGACTCACTCACTGACTCACACACTGACTCACACACACACACACTCACTCACTCACACTCACACTCACACTCACACTCACACTCACACACTCTCCTCTCTCACTCACCCCACACTCACACTCACTCACACCTCACACTCACACTCTCTCTCTCTCACTCACTCCCACACTCACTGACTCCACTCCCACACTCACACACTCAATTAAACACTCACTGACTCACTGACTCACTCACTGACTCACTCACTGACTCACTCACTGACTCACTCACTGACTCACTCACTCACCACTCACTCACTCACTCACTCACTCACTCACACACACAAACACACACACACACACACACACACACACACACACACACACACACACACACACACACACACACACACACACACACACTCACTCACCACTCACTCACTCACTCACACACACTCACCACTCACTCACCACTCACCACCACCACCACCACTCACTCACTCACCACCACCACCCACCACCACACCACCACCACACCACCCCACCCACCACTCACCACTCACCACCACCACTCACCACCACCACCACTCACCACCACTCACCACCACTCACACACTCACACACTCACACACTCACACACTCACACACCTCACACACACACACACTCACTCACCACTCACTCACTCACCACCACCACCACCACCACTCACCACCACTCACCACCACCACCACCACCACCACCACACACTCACACACTCACACACTCACACACTCACACACTCACACACTCCCACACTCCTCACTCACTCACTCACTCACTCACCACCACCACTCACCTCTCACTCTCTCACTCTCTCTCACTCACTCTCACTCTCTCACCTCTCACCTCTCTCTCTCACTCACCTCTCACTCACACACCACTCACCACTCACCACCACCACCACCACCACCACTCACCACCACCACCACCACCACTCACCACCACCACCACCACCACCACCACACACTCACCACTCACTCACCACCACCACCACCACCACCACCACCACCACCACTCACCACCACCACCACCCACCACCCCACACACTCACCACTCACCACTCACTCACCTCACTCACTCCTCACCACTCACCCCACACTCACTCACTCACTCACACTCACTCACTCACTCACTCACACACTCACACACTCACTCACTCACCACTGTCTATTTTCATAAACATTATTATTTTGTAATTGCTCTCACCATGGCTTGCTCAATCTTGTTGTCGATGGCGATCATACTGCTGTTCGTTCCACTGCAATAGAGACAGAGATCAACATCCATTCATCATTTTCACCAATAAATACAGGGTTTTCCCACACTTACAATACACGGATTCAAAGGAAACCATTCAAACAGAATATCACTGCCAAGTACTGTTGCTAGGCTGTTCCTTGGTGGTCCCTAAGCTGTATCTAAGTGGTTGCTAAGCGGTTTCTAGGTGGTAGCTAAGCTGTTCCTTGGTGGTTCCCAAGCTGTTTCTAGGTGGTTCCCATGTTGTTTCTAGGCTGTTTCTAAGTGGTTGCTATGCTGTTTCTATGTTCTTTGTGGGTGTTTGCGAGGCTGTTTCTCTGTGGTTTCTAAGCGGTTTCTGTGTAGTTGCTATGCTGTTTCTAAGCATCTGTAGGCTGTTTGTAGGTGGTTGCTAGGCCGTTTCTAGGAGTTTTATCAAAGCTGTTTATATTTTTTTTTTCTAGGTAGTTTCTAGAGTGCTTCTTGGTAGGTTTTCTTAGTGGTTTCTAAGCATTTATAGGCTGTTTATAGTTGGTTGCTAAGCTGTTCCTTGGTGATTCCCAAGATGTTTCTAAGTGGTTGCTATGCTGTTTCTAGTTTGTTTGTGAAGCTGTTTCTTGGTGGATTCAAAGAGGTTTCTAGGTAGGTTTTCTTGGTGGTTTCTAAGCATTTGTAGGCTGTTTATAATTGGTTGCTATGCTGTTTCTAGGTAATTTCTCAGCTGTTTCTAGAAAAGGCTTGGGTCCTTTCTTCAATGTGGATATGTGTGTATTTTCATTTGCTTTCTGGTCTAGCAGGTGAAATGGTGTCGGATCACTTGGTAAAGTAGCAGCTCACTCTCCTCAACAACACCGGCACAAACGCTGCAGGCACTGTACTTATAGTAATCCTGGACCTAAACACAGCACTGGAGGAACACTGAGAGCGGCTGTATGTGTAACACTGATGGTATTGTTCTGGATGTGGTGGGCAGCACATGCTTCTCATAACAGCACGCTTGAGGGAAACACACAATGATTCCCACAACCACAAATACATCATGAACATCTGAAAGGATGAATGAAAACCTCAAGAAACAGACTTCAGTTCAAACACACACAAACTGAACACTGCATGACACAAACTACAAGCAGCGATGCCACTAACTTTACAGAAGCTTAAAAGTGACAGTAGTGCCGTTTCTTTTTCAGTATCTAACTACTTTTTCAGAAAGATAGCTAGGTTTCTAAGGCATTTGTGGGCTGTTTCTAGGTGGTTTCTAAGCATTTGTAGGCTGTTTCTAGGTGGTTTCTAAGCATTTGTAGGCTGTTTCTAGCTGGTTTCTAAGCATTTGTAGGCTGTTTCTAAGTGGTTTCTAAGCATTTGTAGGCTGTTTCTAAGCATTTGTAGGTGGTTTCTAAGCATTTGTAGGCTGTTTCTAAGCATTTGTAGGCTGTTTCTAGGTGGTTTCTAAGCATTTGTAGGCTGTTTCTAAGTGGTTTATACGCATTTGTAGGCTGTTTCTAAGCATTTGTAGGCTGTTACTATGTGGTTTCTAAGCATTTGTAGGCTGTTACTAGGTGGTTTCTAAGCATTTGTAGGCTGTTTCTAAGCATTTGTAGGCTGTTTCTAGGTGGTTTCTAAGCATTTGTAGGCTGTTTCTAAGCATTTGTAGGCTGTTTCTAGGTGGTTTCTAAGCATTTGTAGGCTGTTTCTAAGCATTTGTAGGCTGTTACTAGGTGGTTTCTAAGCATTTGTAGGCTGTTACTAGGTGGTTTCTAAGCATTTGTAGGCTGTTTCTAAGCATTTGTAGGCTGTTACTAGGTGGTTTCTAAGCATTTGTAGGCTGTTTCTAGGTGGTTTCTAAGCATTTGTAGGCTGTTTCTAGGTGGTTTCTAAGCATTTGTAGGCTGTTTCTAGGTGGTTTCTAAGCATTTGTAGGCTGTTACTAGGTGGTTTCTAAGCATTTGTAGGCTGTTTCTAAGCATTTGTAGGTGGTTTCTAAGCATTTGTAGGCTGTTTCTAAGCATTTGTAGGCTGTTACTAGGTGGTTTCTAAGCATTTGTAGGCTGTTACTAGGTGGTTTCTAAGCATTTGTAGGCTGTTTCTAAGCATTTGTAGGCTGTTACTAGGTGGTTTCTAAGCATTTGTAGGCTGTTTCTAAGCATTTGTAGGCTGTTACTAGGTGGTTTCTAAGCATTTGTAGGCTGTTTCTAAGCATTTGTAGGCTGTTTCTAAGCATTTGTAGGCTGTTTCTAAGCATTTGTAGGCTGTTTCTAAGCATTTGTAGGCTGTTACTAGGTGGTTTCTAAGCATTTGTAGGCTGTTTCTAAGCATTTGTAGGCTGTTACTAGGTGGCTTCTAAGCATTTGTAGGCTGTTTCTAAGCATTTGTAGGCTGTTTCTAGGTGGTTTCTAAGCATTTGTAGGCTGTTTCTAAGCATTTGTAGGCTGTTACTAGGTGGCTTCTAAGCATTTGTAGGCTGTTTCTAAGCATTTGTAGGCTGTTACTAGGTGGTTTCTAAGCATTTGTAGGCTGTTTCTAAGCATTTGTAGGCTGTTACTAGGTGGCTTCTAAGCATCTGTAGGCTGTTTCTAAGCATTTGTAGGCTGTTAGGCTGTTACTAGGTGGTTTCTAAGCATTTGTAGGCTGTTTCTAAGCATTTGTAGGCTGTTTCTAAGCATTTGTAGGCTGTTTCTAGGTGGTTTCTAAGCATTTGTAGGCTGTTTCTAAGCATTTGTAGGCTGTTTCTAAGCATTTGTAGGCTGTTACTAGGTGGCTAAGCATCTGTAGGCTATTTCTAAGCATTTGTAGGCTGTTTCTAAGCATTTGTAGGCTGTTTCTAGGTGGTTTCTAAGCATTTGTAGGCTGTTACTAGGTGGCTTCTAAGCATTTGTAGGCTGTTTCTAGGTGGTTTCTAAGCATTTGTAGGCTGTTACTAGGTGGCTTCTAAGCATTTGTAGGCTGTTTCTAAGCATTTGAAGGCTGTTTCTAAGCATTTGTAAGCTGTTACTAGGTGGTTTCTAAGCATTTGTAGGCTGTTTCTAAGCATTTGTAGGCTGTTACTAGGTGGTTTCTAAGCATTTGTAGGCTGTTTCTAAGCATTTGTAGGCTGTTTCTAAGCATTTGTAGGCTGTTACTAGGTGGCTTCTAAGCATTTGTATGCTGTTTCTAAGCATTTGTAGGCTGTTACTAGGTGGCTTCTAAGCATTTGTAGGCTGTTTCTAAGCATTTGTAGGCTGTTTCTAAGCATTTGTAGGCTGTTTCTAGGTGGTTTCTAAGCATTTGTAGGCTGTTTCTAAGCATTTGTAGGCTGTTTCTAAGCATTTGTAGGCTGTTTCTAGGTGGTTTCTAAGCATCTGTAGGCTGTTTCTTGGCGTTTTTACAAGACTGTTTATAGACATTCCTAGAGTGTTTCTATGTAGGTTTTCTTAGTGGTTTCTAAGCATTTGTAGGCTGTTAGGAGATGGTGGTCCAGTGGGTTAAACCACTTAACTGACATGCAGAAGGTTGCTGGTTCAATCCCAACGGTCACCACCAGTGTGCCCTTGAGCAAGGCACTTTACTCCACGTTGCTTCAGGGTGATTGTCCCTGTAATTAATGTAAGTCGCTTTGGATAAAGCGTCTGCCAAATGCATAAATGTAAAATGTAAATGTTACTAGGTGGTTTCTAAGCATTTGTAGGCTGTTGTTTCAAGGTGGTTTCTAAGCATTTGCAGGCTGTTACTAGGTGGTTTCTAAGCATTTGTAGGCTGATAATTGGTGGTTTCTAAGCATTTGTAGGCTGTTTCTAGGTGGTTTCTAAGCATTTGTAGGCTGTTTCTAAGCATTTGTAGGCTGTTTCTAGGTGGTTTCTAAACATTTGTAGGCTGTTTCTAGGTGGTTTCTAAGCATTTGTAGGCTGTTTCTAAGCATTTGTAGGCTGTTTCTAAGCATTTGAAGGCTGTTTCTAAGCATTTGTAAGCTGTTACTAGGTGGTTTCTAAGCATTTGTAGGCTGTTACTAGGTGGTTTCTAAGCATTTGTAGGCTGTTTCTAGGTGGTTTCTAAGCATTTGTAGGCTGTTACTATGTGGTTTCTAAGCATTTGTAGGCTGTTTCTAGGTGGTTTCTAAGCATTTGTAGGCTGTTTCTAAGCATTTGTAGGCTGTTTCTAAGCATTTGTAGGCTGTTACTAGGTGGTTTCTAAGCATTTGTAGGCTGTTACTAGGTGGTTTCTAAGCATTTGTAGGCTGTTTCTAGGTGGTTTCTAAGCATTTGTAGGCTGTTACTATGTGGTTTCTAAGCATTTGTAGGCTGTTTCTAGGTGGTTTCTAAGCATTTGTAGGCTGTTTCTAGGTGGTTTCTAAGCATTTGTAGGCTGTTTCTAAGCATTTGTAGGCTGTTTCTAGGTGGTTTCTAAGCATTTGTAGGCTGTTTCTAGGTGGTTTCTAAGCATTTGTAGGCTGTTTCTAAGCATTTGTAGGCTGTTTCTAGGTGGTTTCTAAGCATTTGTAGGCTGTTTCTAGGTGGTTTCTAAGCATCTGTAGGCTGTTTCTAGGTGGTTTCTAAGCATCTGTAGGCTGTTTCTAGGTGGTTTCTAAGCATTTGTAGGCTGTTTCTAGGTGGTTTCTAAGCATTTGTAGGCTGTTTCTAGGTGGTTTCTAAGCATTTGTAGGCTGTTTCTAGGTGGTTTCTAAGCATCTGTAGGCTGTTTCTTGGCGTTTTTTCAAGACTGTTTATAGACATTCCTAGAGTGTTTCTAGGCAGGTTTTCTAGGTGGTTTCTAGAGGCCCCAATATGCTTCAAGCGATATCGAAGAACGAACTGATGTGACATAATTTTGGACAAAATCATGCCGAAACGAAGTTTGTTTTGGGAGTTCAAAACAGCTTGCCAAAGCAAACTTTCCGGAAAAGTTCGCTCGGGCTGCTAAACACTACCTTTACTTGAGTGCCGTAGAGCTCGTGCAAACATTGCCATGAGCAGACGTTTTCTATTGTGTTATTAAAATGTTTGCTGTTTGCTCAATTTTGTTGTTTATTTTGTTATTACGAGGAAAGCGTGCAGTACATATTTACATATTCATCTAAACTTATAAACTTCTTTTACCCCTAATCGAAGTACAAAAAATAAATAGATTAGGTTTTTCTAGGCAGGTTTTCTTTGTGGTTTCTGGACTGTTTATAATTATAGATATGGCTCAGTTCCCTCTTTCAATGTGTGTCTGTGGGATTTTTGTCACCTGTTTTCTGGCCCAGCAGGTGTAAACGGTGCAGCTTATCACTTAAAGAAGCAGCAAACACACACATGAATGTGGTGGGTAGCACATGATTCTCAAAACAGCCAACTTGATGGAAACACACAAAAGGGCGACACTCTCCATACTCCATAACACATCATCAACGTCCGAAAGAATGAATGAAAACCTCAAGTAACACAATTCAATTCAAACGCACACACAAACTGAAGCTAACTCGAACATGACCCGAACTAACCCAGTTACCTGTGGAAGAAAAGCAGAAGGGAAAGGAGGGTGGAGTCAGAGGGGCGGAGTCTCTGTTTGTGCGCAAGAGCTCCGCCTCTCTCCGCTCTCACAGAGGAAGTCAACGAGTCCCACACGGGATTCTGACATTTCTGATCGCTAACACTGGACTTGCAGGATGATCCGATACGAACAGACCTGGGATTATTTTCTGAGTGCTGTGTCTGAGAGTGACCAGCAGGTGGAGCTGTTTCTGTGGAGGCGGGTTTCGACGAGCACTTTCTGTCAGTTCTTGACGTCCTGCATCCGGCAGGTTTGTTCCTGGATGATGTATGCGGTACACACTTGCTGCTGATTGGCTCTTTGGTTTCCACGGAAAGAGCTAAGCATCCAACCCTCGGATAGCAATCAAGCTTCCCGACTGGCCAAGAATCACGAACCCTTCGAGCGCCACCGTCTCGCAGAGTCACATTCGTTTCTCTTGCATGGAGGCGTGGCCGATAAATCACCGGTGAACGGGCGGGGCTAAACGAAGAGGGGTGTGGCTTAGAGCCAGGTGAGGAGCCATCAAGAAGGATCGGATTCTCTCTTTGTGTCTGATCGCGAGAGACGCATGGAGGAAGTGACAAAGGGCGAGTTTTTTTACTTTCAAAAATGGAGATCATCTTACGAACACTAACAAACATGGTGGGGAATCGGCAGACACAAACACACACATCAAAAGGAAGCTCAATCATGTGCGCTGTTTTCCGCCAGGAAGAGCTGTCGTGTAATAGTTTCCTCTGACCTCGTTCAGAAACATCCGGAGAGGATCTGACTCATTCAGTGACATGAAACGGTCACAATTACTGTTGCACATCAGCAGAACAACAGTGACCTTTGCTATAATGCAGCCCAGGGTTATTATAGTTCACTAGTTTGTTGCTTCTAAATTTCAGCAAGTTGCCAAGTTAAGATTTCTCAATTTAATTTAGTTTAACTTGATTAGTAAGTTTAACTATTAAAAGAAATAAAATCTGAATATTAGATTAAATTGAAGCACTAAAATTACTAACTGGAAATACATTAAACCTATAATATATGTTTAGTCACACTAAACCGCAGCTGAGCCACTGAAAAAATGTTAGCGTCTTTCAGTTGGTCTGTAATCTTCATGAGACCTGACGTTCTCCTATTTCCATCACGAGACCTCCGTCCGCCTCTGAGCGCCCTGTTTTGCTGTAATCCGTCAAACCGGCCCGATCCCTGCGAAATCCCGGGAGCAGCCGAGAGATTAGTGTAATCTGGGGTGAAAGTCCACTTTTTTGACCCGTAGATCTCCAAGAGGACTGCTTTCGTGTCACACGACACATGTAAATATGTCCAGTCAAACACACACATCAACACTGCACTCTTTGATTCTGTTCTCCGCCCACTGTCCGCCGCAGCCAATCACGTCTCACGCTCGGATTCTCTGCCCGCCCACTCGGCTCCCAGCATTCCACACTCCGCCCACCATCCCTTCAATCACACACAAACACAGGCTGCATCCTAATTCACACACTATCCATCTTAAATAGTATTCAGAATTAGAATCTGATGGGTAAAGTTCATTGGGACAAATGATGTTGGCTTGACAAAGCTGTGTGAAAGTTTTATAAGCTTTAACGGTGCAGTGTGTAATATTTATGTAATATTTATGAGGATCTATTGACAGAAATGCAATATAATATACATAACTATGTTTTTGGAATTTGGAGGCCAAGTCAACACCTCAAACTCGTTGTTGTGCTCCTTAAACCATTCCTGAAGCATTTGTGCTTTGTGTCAGGAGCATTATCCTGCTGGAAGAGTCACAGCCACCAGGGAATACAGTTTCC
>CM040933.1:3001798-3014298 GCA_023029165.1 Gobiocypris rarus
AAAGAAAAGGACATTGAGTTAAATTAGATCTCACAGGGAGATATAGACGAGTATGGAGTGCTCACCTTGCCAACGGCGTCTATGTCGAGGCGCAGCGGGGCGGGTATGTTGCGTATACGGGGTGTGTTCGGCAGGTGTGGTGATGTGATTGGCTGCGTGTCGAGTGAGGGTGAGGGTGGGCCGCTGTGGGCGGAGTCTGTCCGGCATTGGCTGAGCAAGTAAGTGGTGCCTTGCGAGTGTACCATGTGACCTGTGTGCACCCCCAACGGCTTCAGTCTGGCTCCGCCCACTGTACCTTCGGCTCCGCCCAGCCCCACCGTCTCCAAGGACTCCAGCGAATGGGCGTGTCTCATGCTGTCAATCACGCGGCGGAGACCGCGCTCCTCGACCTCTCTCTCTATCACATCCACACAAGTCCATCGGCCGCGCTTGTACGGCTCGCCCGGTCCCTGATCCAAACGCACAACGCGAAACCGCGAAGCCCCGCCAGCGTCCAGCGAATTCTGCTTCCTGGCCGTGACGGGCGTGGCTGGCTGACTGGAGCTTTGCTGCGTCTGGAGGGCGGGGCTATGGCGTAGTAACGGACCATTGGATATCATTTGAGTGGGCGATGCAGTCTGGCTTCCGGGGCTCCGCCCATGGGCGGGGGCTCTTGCAGAAGGGGGCGTGGCTCTTTGACTCCCAGGGCTCAGGAGCTCCTGCGGATGGTTTTCTCCAGAACCCTGATTGTAGTCCGACGTAACGCTGGTGATTTGAAAACCGCTCCGTTTCTTTCCACCACTCATTCTGGACAGAGTGTGTGCGAGCGGTACGACGTTATGTTTAAGTGCGCCAAGCTCGATCGCTGTTCATTATTTCACACTCGGAAAAAGAATCTCTTTAAGAAGCGGATATCCTAACCATTCCAAAGCAAGACTGGTTTTCCTTCACTCAGTCTCTAGGGTGGATCTGGATCAGATAAACCATATTCTCTGTTCTCAGGTGAACTCTGTGGTAAAATCTGTTGAAACCGTAAAATGAATCACATTTATTCCATTGAGCTTGGCACTCTATCCTCCTTCTCCCTGCGGCTGTTTGGAGTATTTCGACTACAGCCAGTACAGTAACAAGAGCAGTTTCTCTGCCCAGCGGTTGCGCAAGACTCGGCTCTGATGGCTGTTTCCTCCCAGACGTGCAGTGTGTGCGTTCACAGCTCAGGACACAATAAAGAGACTTGTGCATGCACAGATTTGATCATTTCAAGATCAAACAGCCCCTCCAAAAGATGTTAGCAAAATCAATTCCATAATTAGGGCGTTTTACATGGTTTCTTCTTGGAGGTTGGAGCTTAATTCCTGAGCATGTCAGGACATTTTTTTTATAGGTCTGCAAGACAAGTTTGGTAACTATAAAAACAAGAAGTTCTGTTTCCGTCTGCGTTCTGCTAACTGTCTGGTGGCAAGACACTGAGCAACTTACAACCTGCAAAGAATCAACTGGAGTTTCAGTTCTGACTGCTCACTTGATTCAAAATAAAAGTGGATCTTACTTTGGACTTGAATTAAAAGATCCAAAACACAATTTCTAAAACACAATCAAACTCTAAATGTAACAGTTCTGGCTGATTCAAATTAGAGCAAGGGAGTAAAACTTGAATAGAACATTCAGAACTTTAAATGTTACAGTTGTGACATTCAAATTAGAAAGGAACCCATGCTTTTAATGACAAAAACCGCAAAGAATCAAACTTGATCCCAATCAAGTGTGGAATTACATTCCCATTTGAT
The DNA here is from genome assembly GCA_023029165.1 of Gobiocypris rarus. Taxonomy (NCBI): domain Eukaryota; kingdom Metazoa; phylum Chordata; class Actinopteri; order Cypriniformes; family Gobionidae; genus Gobiocypris; species Gobiocypris rarus. The sequence continues at coordinate 3,003,565 of CM040933.1, forward strand.
TCAAATTAAAAGTGGATCATGCGTGTAACTTAAAAATTAAAACCGGAGCGAGTGGAAAAGATCCAACACAACTTTGAAAAAACAATCAAACTCTAAATGTAACAGTTCTGCATTAGATTAAATTGGACAATATCACACTTTTAAATTCAGATTAAAACTAGATCAAGTGGAGAAGATCAAAACACTCAGGAAGAGTAAAATTTGAATAGAACATTCAAAACTTGAAATGTTACATTTGTGACATTCAAATTAAAAGTTCGACAAATTTACTTTAAAGAGTAGAAACTGCAAATAATCAAACTCGATCCCGATTAAGTGTGGAATTGCAGTCTCACTTAATTCGAATTAAAAAGTGGATCATGCATTTATCTTAAAAACTAAAACCGGAGCGAGTGGAAAAGATCCAACACGATCAAACTCTAAATGTAACAGTTCTGGATGTGCATTTTATTCAAATTAGAAATTATCACGCTTTTAAATTCAGATTAAAACTAGAGCGAGTGGAAAACGCTCAGCACCTTTAAAAGTAAAACATTTAAAATTTAAAATGTTACAGTTATGACATTCAAATTAAATCTTCGAAAATTTACTTTAAAGAGTAGAAACAGCAAAGAATCAAACTCGATTTAAACTCAAATTACAGTCGAAATAAAAGTGAATAATGCATTTAGCTTCAAATTTAAACACTCGCCAACTCTGAATGGGACTTGAATAGGAAACGGAAAACATGTATTTGATTTTGCATTATCGCGCTAAATTAAAACTGGAGCAAGTGGAAACGTTCGAAAATTTACTTTGAAGAGAAACCATGACAAATTAAACTCGATCCCAATTAATTGCAGTCTCACTTGATTCGAATTAAAAGTGGATCATGCATTTAACTTAAAATTAGAACTAGCTTAAACACTTGCCAACTTTAAATAGAAAACTTGCATTGTCGCGCTAAATTAAAACAGGAGCAAAACTTGGAATCAAACTACACGCTTGAGTTCTGTCTACATATTTGGTTTAAAGGTGGATCGAGCTTTGAACATTTAATCACAACTGGAGTGCAGAACTTCATCAAAACTCAAATGATGCATGTAAATCAAAATATAATGCATGGGGTTGATTCGAATTAAAACTGGAATCGGATTCGAATGACGTCACAGAACGCGCACGTGCACGCGCGCTGCTCTATCCCCTTAAGCAAATACCCGCATACGTGCGCACAGAAACAGAAGCATTGCACAACACTGTTGCAGTCTGAAACCTGACATTTACTGACACTAAACTAACCCGCATCAGGACAATATAAGACAAGAATCACTGCAGTTCAATGTCAAAAACTAAACACTACAACAGAGGAGAGCTGTGCAGAAGAGATTTCTGGATCTGGAGTGAACCCCAGCCCAATAGAAAAGTGAATTAGGACCAAAGCTGAGCCAGAAGCATTCTGTAATCCCATGAAGAAGTCAAATTGGACCGATTTTGTGAACTTTAACACACTTTAAGACAGCTCACATGTTGCGTCCACACCTAAAATCCCTGGAGGAGGAATATAATCCCGTTAAACTGAAATCAGAAAGAGAATATAGAGTACAAAAAATCCCTCAGAGTAAAGGAGACTGATTGAGATTGATCCTCCACACCCGAGCAGTTTGTTTATTCTCCATCAATTTGCATCAGATCCACCCCAATAAAGTGCGAATCACACAATCTCCTTCGGTTCTCTCGGTTCAGTCGCCAAAATCCCGCAGCTTCGCTTCTCTTGTGGATATTCCGAGTGGATTTACTTTAAAGCTATACTAATGAACTCAGATTTACAGATTAATTCTCCTCCAACGAAACTGTTGACAACTTTCCATCACCCGGAAGTTCCGCCTCCGTTCCTGCGACACGATCCTACTATTGCGAAGGCGTGGCTCATGAATATTAATGAGCTTACGCGACTGGACTCGACCAATGCGCGACGTAATTAATATTCATGAGATAAACCGTCGCTTTAGTACGATTCATAATTTTGACATACACGCTGATAATTTACTTATATTAATCACGGGAATTAAAACATACACCTTTAGCCTTGACAGAAATATAACTCGATGTACTGTAAATTCATAGCAGTCTTTGAATGGGTGAGCAAAATAAATAAACAAATCAAGTTAAAGAGATGCGGGTTCGCATCGCCACCTACCGAATATTTCGACTTTCATTATATAAAATAAATAATGAATAAAACATATTAAAACAGATACTATTATGAAAAGTACCGATTTATTGTTTTACACAAATACATATATTCCCGGTCAAAAAATCAATTGTGATATTTTATGAATATAGTCACATTGCTGTATTACATTCACTATAAAACAAAACATTACTGTTTAATAGCAAGAAGGTAGTTAATATAAGTCATTCTGTAATATATACAACACCGGTCAAAAGTTTGGAAATATTGCTGTTTTTAATGTTATCGAAAGTATGAAGAAAGAATCAAGCCTGCGTTTATTTGAGCAAAATACAACCAAAAATATTCCCAATTTTAATATACTTTTAAATGTCATTTATTCCTGTATTTTCAGCATCATTACTCCAGTTTTTAGTGTCACGTGATCCTTTAGAAACATCATTCAATGATTTATTAACAATATATATATATATATATATATTTATAACAACTGATGCCTTTTTCAGGATTCATTGATGAATTAAAAGTTAAAAAGAACAGTGTTTATTAAAAATAGAAATATTTTGTAACAATACATACTACCGTCGGGGGTCAATAATTATTTTCCTTTTCCTTTTAAAAAGAAATTAATATTTTTATTTCCGTAAGGATGTGTTAAAAAGTGATAGCAACGATTTATATTGTTAGAAAATATTTTAAATAAACACTGTTCTTTTTAACTTTTTTATTCATCAATGAATCCTGAAAAAAAATATGAAACAGTTTCCAATAATAAATCATTGATTATCTGAAGGATCATGTGACACTAAAGACTGGAGTATTGATGATGGAAATTAAGGAATAAATTACATTTTACTATATATTTACATATAAAACAGCTGCTTTACATAGTAATAATAGTTCACAGTTTTGACTGTATTTTTGATCAAATAAACACAGCCTTGATGAGCAGAAGAGACTCTTTTAAAAACATTAAAAATACTAATGTTTCCAAAGGTTTGACCTGTACTGTGTATTTACACTCTCTCCAGAATGCATTTACTTCCATGTGTTGGAGAGATTTAAAACTCGACCATTAGCATGAACAGATATGTTCAAATCCAGACAGTCATCATGATCGTGTTAGTATTTTCTCTTTGTAGTGTAACTTTAGTTCCTTGCACCATCATCATCATCATCAGCAGCAGCATTGATCATTTAACACCAGTAAAACACAGACAAAACAGAGGTCAAATGAAGTTGAGATGCTTGTCTTCTGGGATGCCGTAGTTTTTCTTATTCTTTTCAAACAACTGCGTCAGACCCTACAAACACAGAAAACACATGTTGAAACAAAATTGAAAGGATGCATATTAAAGATTAAAGACTGTAAAGTCATAATGCATTTGATTCACCTCCATGTAGAGAGAGTGAAGAGCGTCAATGTCGTCTTTATTGGGACAGGGAGTCTGAGTTACAGGAATGGGGCTTCCGACTACAGACAAGGTTATAATCATCAGACGGTAACATCCACACAGACAGGTGTCAGTATAACGGCACATTAACAAACATCTAATCATGCAGCCGATACAATCTCACATTTAAGAGTGTGTGTGTGTGGGTACATACCCACGGTGTGAATGGGTTTCCTGTACGGCAGCAGCCCAAAGCTGTACTGGAAAACCCCTCTGGCGTGAAAGAGCGGCATGGCCACGCCCATCATCCTCTGGAGGCGGTCCTGCATGCGGCGGAGGGCGGAGCCAGTGGGGTTCTCCATCTGGTCAAAGAGTTCGTTCTCTCCAAACGAGAAGACAGGAACCAGCCACGCTCTACACACAAAAAACACACAGAGATCAAACCCAGGATTGACGTCTCTTACACACACACACACACACACACACACATACCCGTGTTTGAGGGCCAGTTTAATGAAGCCTTTGCGCTGCAGCAGCTGAAGCGTTATGGCTCGGCCGCGCATCCAGAGACTCCGGAGCTCCGCCCACTGCGATCACGGCCGCTTGACCTTCACCCGGACGACCCAACAGGTAACTCGCACTGGCCTTCTCACTCGACACCAGCCCTGCAGAGGTCAGAGGTCAGGGTCAAACGCTGACTGAAGTCACATGAGATGGTTCAGACGCACCTTTACTACTTGGATAAACTTGAATAACAAATTAAAAACCTGCCCATCAACAACAAACTGAATAAACAAGGATGTCATTAGATATATTTCCATCTAAAGTTGCGAATGAAACTTTTTCGAAAAAAATGAATATCGCATAAAACAATTGCGAATAAAGCAGCGTTTCATCACAAACAAACTGATGATTAAATTAAGCGTGCTTATTTATATAGCTTATTTAGCTATATTTCCATCCTGATCTCACAGCAATTCATTAGCATTTTACCAGGTGGCTGATTTGAACGAATTCGTACCAACGAATTTTGCAACCTCATTCGCACAATTTTTGCCATATCATATGTATTTTACAAGTTGCCCAATTCATATGAATTTGGGTTAGGGTTAGCCCCGCCCCTAAACCTACCCGTCACTAGGGTTTAGACAAATTGTACGAAGTAGCCACCTCGTAAAATACGTACAAAATGGTCGTGAGGTAGCATTGATATATCTGTATAAAAATTGCGAATTAAAATTGCGAATTAAACTACGAAAAAATTCAATATCACATTAAATATTTGCAAATAAAGCACCTTTTCATCACAAATTGAATAAACAAGGATGTCATGAGCTATATTTCCATCGTAAGTTGCGAAATAAGCTTTTTCGAAAAATTTGAATATTGCATAAAACAATTGCGAAAAAAGCAGCGTTTCATCACAAACAAAATTAATAAATGAGGCGTGCCATTAGCTTATTTAGCTTTATTTCCATCCTGATCTCACAGCAATTTGAAAGTATTTTACCAGGTGGCTAATGTGAACGAATTCGTACAACCTCATTCGTACCATTTTTGCTATATCGCACGTATTTTACGAGTTGCCCAATTCGTACGAATGACCTACCCCTTACCCCGCCCCTAAACCTACCCGTCCCTGGAGTTAGACAAATCGTACAAATTAGCCACCTCGTAAAATACGTACAAATGGGTCGTGAGATGGCATTGATATATCTGTCTAAAAGTTGCGAATTTAACTTGTACCAAAAAATTTAATATCGCTTTAAATATTTGCAAATAAAGCAGCGTTTCATCACAAAATGATTAAACAAGCATGTCATTAGCTATATTTCCATGAAAAGTTGCGAAATAAGCTTTTGCAAAAAAAATTTATATCGCATAATATATTTGCGAATAAAGCAGCGTTTCATCACAAACAAAACTGAACGAACAAGGATGAAGTTTCCATCCAAAGTTGCAAATTGAAATAAAATTTTTATATCGCATAATATATTTGCGTATATAGGAGGAATTTATCCTCCTCAATTGAGCGCAGAAGATTTCTAAGGGCATTTTATGCACATCTTTCCATTTGCATCCATCGTTTTTTACTCTAAATCCAAAAATGTGCATAAAATACGAATGGATGGAAACAATGTGTTGTTCACAAACTGAAGGAACGGAGCATGCGGTTCATGAACGCAGACGTGCCGCTTGTTCTGTGCGGTGTGCGAATCTTCCCAGTTCATCAAGAAGGAGCGAGTGATGAGGACAAATCATAACTGGCACTAGATTCTCTGACTCCTGAGTGTATTTTCACTGATTTACACAACCAACCCGTGACACAGTTAGTGTGTGAAATCTGTTACACCACTGACCCTCGGCTGAAGAAACACCATCAAACTGGAGACATGACTCAACTCAACCAACTACGAGACTTGTGCCTTTCACATTCATTTCTTCATTATAGTTGCATTAATAAAACATTACTGCGTTACACCAGTAAATGAGCACATATAAACTCACAAATAATGTGTTTTTTGTTTCTGTATGCACTTTTTACAGTATTACAGAAAAAAAATATATATATATATATATAAAAATTAAGCAGAAATGAACGTGAGCACAAATTCACAACAATTTAAGAAATATATAAATATATATTTTTTTGAGAAATTAGACCTTTTACTAATACAGCAATAATAATAGCAATATGCTTATTTGATATATTTTGAATTACATATTGTTAACCCTTTACATTAAGGTCTGATTTGTAAGTTAAAGCGTTAGTTAGTTAACTGACTAACTATGTGTAATATATTTTTACTTTGTTAATATTTTTTCAGTTTTTAAAGTTAGTTAATGAAATGTTAGTTCACGCTGAATTAGCTAATATAGACAGATGCAACTTCTGACTTTAGAAATGTATCAGTAAATGTAGAAAATAGCATTAACTAAAATAATAATAGACTTAGACTTCTTTAAGCTAAAATAGTTATTCTTTTAAAATATTTTCAATTTTATAATTCAAATGCATTAACTTTGAAAGCCCTAACTGCTTTATTTCAGTTATTTTTGCAGCCTGCAAAATCTCCATGAAAAGTAAAACTTTACAAAAAGGTTTCATTAGTGCATCAATGAGCCTGAGCCACCCATGACCCTGTGGTCGGTTCTCCACTGTTCCTTCCTTGGAGCACTTTTGATAGATCCTGACCACTGCAGACCGGGAACACCCCACAAGAGCTGCAGTTTTGGAGATGCTCTGACCCAGTCGTCTAGCCATCACAATCTGGCCCTTGTCAAACTCGCTCAAATCCTTACGCTTGCCCATTTTTCCTGCTTCTAACACATCAACTCTGAGGACAAAATGTTCACTTGCAGCCTAATATATCCCACCCACTAACAGGTGATGAAGAGATCATCAGTGCTATTCACCTGTCATAATGTTATGCTTGATCGGTATATATATAGTTCATCATACAGTATATTAACTAATGTGATCTTATCGTAAAGTGTAACAAAGGGAACATACCAACATTCATTCAGCTGACAGAAGCATGTCTGCTCATCGTTCAGAGAAACTCGGTGTGTGTGTGACTGTATCACCTACTTGGTTCTGGTTCAGGCATTTCCACACAACACTTTCACAACATCTCATTACACAACAAGGATAAACATCAAGGGCAAACACACACACACACACGCACACAGACCTCCACACATGATGTATTCTCTGAAGAAGGGAACTCTGAACCAGAAGGGAAGCATCAGCAAGTACGGCGTGAGTCCCGGGAACATCTGAGAGAATCCGGACGCTTCCGTGCAGAAATTCCCAAATCCACCGGCCACCAGCACGCCGTGAGGATGAAACCCAAACAGATAATTATGACGAGGGTCCAGTTCCACTGTTTTTATCAACTAGAGAGACGAAGAAACGAAAGCACGAGAGAGACTCTTAATTTCCAAGCTCCCCTAGAGTTAAACACTTGAGTTTTACCGTTTTCCAATCCATTCAGCCGATCTCCGTGTCTGGCGGTAGCTCTTTTAGCATAGCTTAGCATAGATCATTGAATCTGATTAGACCGTTAGCATCTCGCTCAAAAATGACCAATGAGTTTCTGTATTTTTTCCCATTTAAAACTTGACTCTTCCGTAGATACATCTACTAAGACCGACTGAAAATGAAAAGGCACGAACCAAGTTGTGCTCCAAATTTAAGCTTAACATCATAATAATCGATGTTCCTGTGAGGTTTTGTTTAGGCGCTGTATCAAAAATAACCGCCAGGCGACAAACACACTATTGAAATTGTTTTGATGTGCTTTCCTGTCGCAGATTAATACATTTCAGTCACAATATCAGTAAACAGCGGCCACATGTTGAGTCTCAGACCTTTCCGACGATATGCATCAAGATTAGAAAACGATTGGACCAATAAACAAAGGCCATTTCCACGGTAACAAAATTTTCAGTGTTTGGGCGTTAAAATACCGAATTTTTGATGATTACTGAAATATACGAGAGGGATTCATTCATTCATTCATTGAAGAAATACTGGTACTCACTGTGATGGGGAAATATTCCCGAAAATATGTCCACATGCGCCAACTTCTGACCCACTTTGACCTCCGACCTCCACATGAGGGCGTGTCCCTGTCCAGATACAGCCAACCAGCGTACAGCGCTCCCAGAATCCACCAATCGCTGAGACACAAGAGCACAAACGCAGCCAGACAGACCTGAGCTAGAGAGAGAGAGAGAGAGAGACAGATGTGTGTGTTTATGATTTATTACAGCACTGCAGTGTGACTGAACTCTGGAGCAGTGTGTGTTTATACTCATGTCAAACATTTAGACAGTTCAGACACACACACACACACACACACACACACACACACACACACACACACACACACACACACACACACACACACACACACACACACACACACACACACAGTGCTGGCGCTTTAATGGTTTGTGACTCTTCCAGGTTCAGCACAGATTCATGTCATGTTATTTTGGATTAAATTCTCTTTGAAGTCTTGCCTATATTTCAGCCTAATTCAATTTGATGAAATATTATTTCAGAATTTATTTTGCAATGTGATGTTATTATGTCTGCTGTAACATGAAACATCTCATTTATAGTTAAATGCAAAAATAAAACATTCTTAAGCGCGTTAAGCCAGTATTTCATGACAAAAAAGCACATTTAACCTGAAAAAATAACCATTAATGTAATTAAAACATTAAGTTTTATACTCAATAAAGCATATTACAGAAAAAAATATTACCATTGCTCTTTTTTTTTGCCCTGTGAAATTGTTTAATATGACTGTAATATAATTATGACCTAACTTAACTTTTTTAACTTAATTGACTGGATTTTATGCAAAAACATGTATTAAACAGACAGTATTTTCTTTAGACAATACAAAAATATACATTTTTTCTTTTGCTTTTTGGGACAAAATATGTTGCTCCTGCTTAAGATTCATCACATTAGAAAGAGAATGTGTATTTCTACAAATACCCGCTTTAAAATAATAATTTATTTAGCTTTTGTATAACACTTGTCTACTGTAATAGCTAAAAAAAGCTAAAAATAGCCTAAATCTAATTTGCATTAGAAAAAACTGTACATATAAAACTGTTAGAAAAATATTTTTTTATTCACAAATATCCAGAACAAAACAGATAAACAAGATAGGAAAAACACGTTTCTTTGCATATATTTGCAGAACGTTATATTATAATAACCAGCTAAAAAAAAAAAACTTGTAAACAAACTTTAAGTCGGCTTGTAAAAGCCAAGCCAGAAAGTTTGAAATAGATAGATAGATAGATAGATAGATAGATAGATAGATAGATAGATAGAAAGACAGACAGATAGACAGATAGATAGATAGATAGATAGATAGATAGATAGATAGATAGATAGATAGATAGATAGATAGATAGACCGATAGATAGACCGATAGATAGACCGATAGATAGAAAGACAGATAGATAGATAGATAGATAGATAGATAGATAGATAGATAGATAGATAGATAGATAGATAGATAGATAGATAGATATAGACAGACAGACAGACAGACAGATAGATAGGAGTCCCGGTGGTTTAGAAATAGTACATTAAACGGCAGCTAATGGAGTGAGCCTCTCCAACTGTCAAAATTTGAATTTTGTCAGTTAGAATTTGAAAAGGCACATCTAAACATTCCGTCAATGAAAGTCTATGGGATTTTTCCGAGTTTTAATCAGCATTTTTAGGAAAACCGTAAGTCAGATAAGTCTGAAACGATAAATCAACTCGAGTCAGAACAGTCTGAAGGTGTAGTCTGAGTTTGGTGGATGTAGCTTGAACAGTTTAGTAGGAGTAGCTATTAGAAATGTTAGTCTAAGAAGAATAAGTACCCAGTAAGATGCCCTTTTGAAGCCAATTTAAGGACATTTATGATGGTCTGACAGACACTCACCTAGAGCCAAGAAGCTGAAGACCCACTGCAGAACCGCGGCTGTCTGAATGCGCCTGCGCAGAGGAACATGCAGAGGAGCGAACTCTACCTTCATCTCTGAGGAAGAGCTCCGCACACACACACACACGCGCGCGCGCGCACGCGAACTCTCTCACAAAGTCAAACACACCTCATACACACCCAAAACACAAACACCTTCACATCAGCTCTCAAAGTCGCCTTTTCTTCATCGAAAACTTTTTTTTCTTGTATTATTCAGCTAAGCGAATGTCTGAGTGAGTTTTTGCACTTTACAAAACTTCGTAAAGCTCGACGCGAGACTCTTCTCCCGTGTTTCTGCCTCTCGGCGAGCGCACAACGCACAAATATCCAGTGACGTAGCCACCCAGCCCTCCCACTCTGCACCAATCAGATCGCGCGGAGGACACGGGGGATCTGCGCTTGCGTGAGCCTTCGCGGCGCTTTCCTCGCGCGCTCGGGAGAGGGCGGTCGCGCTCACTTTTAAAACGAAGAATAAAGTTATAATATACGTATATTATATTATATAACCTACTGTAATTATTCTCAATGTATATTTATATTATATTGAAATAGAAATTATTAAATAAATAAAAAATATGTTTATACCGTAACGTCATGGACAGAATCGTGCTCAATATATAGATATACAGTAAATCACTGTTAAAATCAACGCCAATCCAGT
>CM040933.1:3019298-3034298 GCA_023029165.1 Gobiocypris rarus
GTCTATCTATCTATACGTCTGTCTATCTATCTATACGTCTGTCTGTCTGTCTGTCTATCTATACGTCTGTCTGTCTGTCTATCTATACATCTATCTGTCTATCTATCTATCGTTCTGTCTATCTATACATCTATCTATCATTCTGTCTATCTATACGTCTATCTGTCTGTCTGTCTATCGTTCTATCTATACATCTATCTGTCTGTCTGTCTATCTGTCTATCTATAAGTCTATCTGTCTGTCTGTCTATCTATCTTTCTGTCTATCTATACGTCTATCTGTCTGTCTATCAATACATCTATACATCTATCTGTCTGTCAATCTATCTTTCTGTCTATCTATACGTCTATCTGTCTATCTATACATCTATCTATCTTTCTATCTGTCTGTCTATCTATACGTCTATCTGTCTGTCTGTCTGTCTGTCTATCGTTCTGTCTATCTACGTCTGTCTGTCTTTCTGTCTATCTATACGTCTATCTATATGACTGTCTATCTGTCTGTCTATCTATCGTTCTGTCTGTCTATCTATACGTCTATCTGTCTGTCTGTCTATCTATCGTTCTGTCTATCTATATGTCTATCTGTCTGTCTGTCTATCTATCATTCTGTCTATCTATACGTCTGTCTGTCTGTCTATCTATCTGTCTTCCTATCTATCTATCTGTCTATCTATATGTCTATCTGTCTGTCTGTCTATCTATCGTTCTGTCTATCTATGTCTGTCTATCTGTCTGTCTGTCTGTCTATCTATCATTCTGTCTGTCTATCTATCTGACTGTCTATCTGTCTGTCTGTCTATCTATCGTTTTGTCTATCTATCTATCGTTCTGTCTGTCTATCTATACGTCTATCTGTCTGTCTGTCTGTCTGTCTGTCTATCTATACGTCTTATCTGTCTGTCTGTCTGTCTCTCTGTCTATCTATACGTCTATCTGTCTGTCTGTCTATCTATCGTTCTGTCTATCTATACGTCTATCTGTCTGTCTGTCTGTCTGTCTGTCTATCTATCTATATCATTCTGTCTGTCTGTCTGTCATTCTATCTATCAGCATATTTTGCACTTGTATGTATATTTTCAATAAAAATATTTGCATTTTTTTTTTCAAACTTTATGGCAAGAAAACAAAAATCTGTAAAATAAATATCTTCAGTCATGAAACTCTAGAGGGCGCAGGCTGTGGTTAAAGTGGGGGAACACTTCAATCTTAGTGTAGGTGCAACAGGGAAAAATGACTCAACGTGGGGAAACATATTGAGTAATGTGGTATATCAATACTTTTTGGGATCAGAGTGTCAATGTGTATCACTTATTTACTTGATAGTTGAATGGTTTTATCTACACTGATATGATGACGATATTATGTTAAAATTGCTGAGCACCACAATATGGAGCACAGCCTTGTTTTTCCCAATGTAAATTCAAACATAAAAATGGGAAGTCCAAAACTGATTAAAATGTAACACAGCAAAATGGCTGAAGACACAACTACAACAGGACACAGAGTACACACACATTCATCATCTTATGTTTAATCTGATTAAATTATTTGACAACAACTTTTATATACACCAGTCTGGTTGAGCTAGTTTCGCCACAGAGCCTTTACTGTACACATGATGTTGCGCTTTTATCAAACTCAAATGGATAAAGCGACTGCCTTTGTTATCACTTCAATAAAGCGGTGAAAGAGTTTGTCAGCGTTTGTCTCGCTCTGCGACTGCTGGATCTATTTATATATTAATTTATCTGAGGTGATAAATAGTGCTAGAGCCTATATATATATATATATATACCTGTATGAGTATTACATAATAAACTAAAATAAAGTTTATCATATTTTCTGGCTAATTTACTCTATTTATTTTTTATAATCATAACCATACTTTCACCCAAAGTGAATAATTAAAGTTTAAATGGGTAAATCTTCAACAAATATTTTGTATTCTCCATTTTCTTTTCTGACATACTCCAGTTCTTGTTAAAACACACTACACGTGCTTCTTGTGTGCATTTGGAGCACTTTTTGTGTGAAATCATTTATTTTGTCCATCAAAAGTGTGTGATCACTTTAATTGAGTGTCAGCAGCAAAAAAATGCTCTGCGTTGAATCCCCCGCTTCACTGCTGCTCACGCGCTGCCGGTGTGAATGCACTCATTGCTTAACATGCACGCCGGAAAAATACACTCTGCTCACGCATAACTCACACTTGCGGTGTGAAACGGCCGTAAAGATTTGAGCGAGGTGGCTCAGGCTCATTGATGCACGTGTGGAGCGAAGGCTGGCCCGTGTGGTCCGATCAAACAGACGAGCTACTGGAGCTCAAACTGCTCAAGAAGTTAATGCTGGTTCTGATAGAAAGGGGTCAGAATACACAGATGTTGCGTATGGGGCGGCATAGCCGCTAACCAGTCAGGGTGCCCATGCTGACCCCTGACCCCGCCGAAAGCACCAACAGTGGTACGTGAGCATCAGAACTGGACCATGGAGCAATGGAAGAAGGTGGCCTGGTCTGAGGAATCACGTGATCTTTTACATCACGTGGATGGCCGGGTGTGTGTGCGTGGCTTACCTGGGGAACACATGGCCCCAGGATGCACTATGGGAAGAAGAGCGGCGGAGGCAGTGTGATGCTTTGGGCAATGTTCTGCTGGGAAACCTTGGGTCCTGCCATCCATGTGGATGTTACTTTGACACGTCCCACCTACCTAAGCATTGTTGCAGACCATGTACAGCCTTTCATGGAAACGGTATTCCCTGGTCGCTGTGGCTCTTCCCGCAGGATAATGCTCCTGACACAAAGCACAAATGCTTCTGGAATGGTTTGAGGAGCACAACAACGAGTTTGAGGTGTTGACTTGGCCTCCAAATTCCCCAGATCTCAATCCAATCGAGCATCTGTGGGATGTGCTGAACAAACAAGTCCGATCCATGGAGGCCCCACCTCACAACTTAAAGGACTTAAAGGATCTGCTGCTAACATCTTGGTGCCAGATACCACAGCACACCTTCAGGGGTCGAGTGGAGTCCATGCCTCGACAGGTCAGCAAAAGAGGGACCAACACAATATTAGGAAGGTGGTTGTAATGTTATGCCTGATCAGTGTATAGGCAGAGTTAACAAGATAGTAACACACATGTGGAAGTAATCAGAAGACTATTAGTCCAGGCAATGGGTTATAGGAAATGTAGACCATGATGAGATAAAGCCGATGGAAGGAGTGCCCTTTGGTGGAGATCATGGGCACTCCAGCTGGTGGTTGTGACATCTGTAAGCTATAATGTGCTATCCGAGTCCCCTCCACCTCCTCAGCTCCACCTGCCTAGATCCGCTACCGGATGAGACGTTAAACCGAGGTCCTGACTCTCTGAGGTCATTAAAAATACCAGGATGTCCTTCGGAAAAAAGAGTAGGGGTGCCCATTGGCCTCAGTTCATCATGGCCTCCTAATCATCCCCATATATATATATACGGATAGTCTTCATCACTCTGTCTCCTCTCCACCAATCAGCTGGTGTGTTGTGGGCATTCTGGCGCAATATGGCTGCCGTCGCATATTTAACGCTCTTTGATTGCCCAGAAAAGTGATCGCCTTTGGTGGAGATCATGGCACCCCAGCTGGTGGTTGTGACATTTGTAAGCTAATGTGCTATCAGAGTCCCTCCACCTCCCCAGCTCCACCTCCCCAGCTCCACCTGCCCAGATCCACTACCGGATGAGACGTTAAACCGAGGTCCTGGCTCTCTGAGGTCATTAAAAATACCAGGATGTCCTTCGGAAAAAAGAGTAGGGGTGCCCATTGGCCTCAGTTCATCATGGCCTCCTAATCATCCCCATATATATATATACGGATAGTCTTCATCACTGTCTCCTCTCCACCAATCAGCTGGTGTGTTGTGGGCGTTCTGGCGCAATATGGCTGCCGTCGCATATTTAACGCTCTTTGATTACCCAGAAAAGCGCTATCTAAATGTAACACATTTTTTATAATTTTTTTTATTATCTTATGTTCAAAAGAACAAAATGGTCTCTTCCTTGGAAATTATTAAAACCGGTAGTTGCTGCAATCAGGCTCTTTTTCCTTCATAAACGACGAAACACAATAAAACGCTGTCATGTTCTCTTGCATTGGGATGCTGGTGTTCGGGAACGCAGTCATGTGAGGCGCTTCTGAAAGGGGATTAAACCAAATCATTATGATCACAGACTGTGACTCGGGCGTTTCAAAACCATCAAACCAACATCTGAGATGCTGTGATGCGATTGGTCCGCTGGGGACTCCAGTTATCCAATCACATCTTTTTTGTGAAATTAACAAAAAGCAGGCCAATTTTGTCCCAAGTAGTATTGAAAAAGTACACTTACTACCCACAACTCACAGATTCAATTCACATTTATCTGTTTAGCACCTTTCACAATACATATGGTTTCAAAGCAGCTTCACAGAAAATGCATGCGTCTGCATAACAGTTGACAGTAATCCGTTATCAGAGGAGACTGTGTCCAAGTTATGCTTTTCAGAAATGTACATATACAAATCACACAGTTATATAACAATGTTATAATAGTAAAAAACAATTATTTTGGGCATGCCATGGATGTAACACAACCATCATCTGGCAGAGCCAATAAGACCTTGTAAAAGATTTTGTAAATGTTGTAAAAACAGTATTACACTAAATTAAAATAATCAATTAAACTGGATTACTTGTTTTGGTTTGTTTTTTATATTCATTTTAGAATAATTCAATTGAATAGTTTTGGACAAAATTAAATGTTAACCTGATTTAACTAAATTACATTGAATTAACCCTTAGGTAAAAAACTTAAGTTTACTGAAATTAACAATTTTTATTAAATTCAACATAACACAATTACGTGGAAACTGTTGACATAAAAAAAAAGTAATTAACACTTATTTTTTTGAGTGTACTTACAACATAAAGTCTACTTTAATACACTAAAAGTGGGCCAGTTTTGTCCAAAGCAGTATTGAAACTATTCACTTACAAGTATACTACTAGGTCATTGATATTAGTATACTTACTAGATAAAGTATACTTAAAAATCTACTTATATGCACTAGAAAGGGGAAAAAAATGGTCCCAAGTAGTACTGAAATAGTTTGCTTACAAGTATACTACTAGTACATTAATATTAGTATACTTACTAGATAAAGTACACTTAAAAGTCTACTTAAATACACTAAAAAGTGGGCCAGTTTTGTCCAAAGCAGCATTGAAACAGTTCACTTACAAGTATACCACTAGGTCATTGATATTAGTATACTTACTAGATAAAGTACACTTAAAAGTCTACTTTTATACACTAAAAAGTGGAGAAAATTGGTCCCAAGTAGTACTGAAATAGTTCACTTACAAGTATACTACTAGTACATTAATATTAGTATACTTACAATATATGAGTATATTTTATATAAGTATACATTAAGTATACTTAAAATATATACACTTGCTCTTTACTTAAGTATACTTAATAAAACGAAATTGAAGTATAGTGTAAGGGCATCAGTAAACCGGTTAAACCCGTACTGATGGTTTTTGTGCTGGTACATGTGGAGGATTCGAATGAAAGCGATGGTGTTTGTGAGGATCTTCAGACACTGCTGAAATAATAAACGCTCTTCTGTGTCCTGCAGGTCTGATTCTGCTGTTCTATCTCGTCTTCTACACCTTTCTGGCCGGCATGTTCTGCCTCACCATGTATGTGATGCTGCTGACGCTGGACGATTATCGGCCCACTTGGCAGGACCGGCTGGCCATACCAGGTACAAAAGCACTATATAAACACGTGCAAACAGATCACCTTCACACACACACAGTCATGCAACTTGTGTGTGTGTTTCTAGGCATGATGATTCGGCCCAAAGGAGAAGCTCTTGAAATCACTTACAATGTGGAGAAAACAGAGAGCTGGGACTCGTACGTTCAGGCCCTGGACAACTTCCTTGCACGTAAGTAAACAGTGTGTGAGGAAGAAAAGCGACTTGTGTAGACTAGGTGTGTTTTCATGAGTAGAACATGACGCTCGCAACGCCAACGTCGTGGGTTCGATCCCAAGGGAATGCATGAACCGGTAATAAAAATGCAGGCATTGCTTTGGGGAAAAGCGTCTGGCAAATGGAAAAATATAAAGACAAATTTGCTCACCTGTAATTCGACCGATATTAAGCATCCAGTGTTCGTACGCGTAACACACACACACACACACACACACACACACACACACACACACACACACACACACACACACACACACGTTTATTTACTCACCCTCATCAAAACCTGTACGACTATTTTCATTTTTATTAATATAATATAATATGTTGGTTTTCATTAATAGTTTGAATTAGCTTTTATCTTTATATTTTCAGTTTTTGAATTTGAATTTTTTTTTTTTTTATGTATGTGCTTAGGTTTAATTCATTATTATTTCAGTTTTATTTATTTATTTCCAGTTAGTAATTTTAGTGTTTATAGCTTATTTTAGTTTATTGCCAAGGCAACATTTCTAATTTTAAGATTCTAATGAGATTTTCATTATATTTTATTTCAGCTTTATTTCAATGAACAACATTTTTTTTTCAATAGTCTTAGTTAACAGTAAAATGCCTGCTACATTTTTTAAAATCTTATTTGTTTAATTAATATTTTGAATTTACTTTATATATATATATATATATTTCTTTTTTTTCATTTTCATTACTTTTTGTTATTTAAAAAAATATTATTTAGGTTTAATTTATGATTATTTAATTTTTAGTTTTTATTTATTTACAGTAAGTAATTTTAGTGCTTAAACTTATTTCAGGCAACATTTATCATTTTCATTTTTCATCTAATATTTATATTTTATTTTATTTTAGCTTTATTTCAGTTAACAGAATTTTTTTTTTTTTAATAGTCTTAGTTACCAATATTAAGCCTGCAACATTATTTATATACTATTATAGTTTTTATTAATATTTAATATAAACTTTTATTAATATTTTCTGTTTTTGTTTTAATTTTAGTTTAGTTTTTTTGTTTTATGTTGTACTTTTGTCATTTAAAAAACATTTCTTTTCAAATATTACTATTTATGTTTAATTCATTTTTAGTTTTCATTTATTTCCAGGTCAACTTTAATTTATTTCAGTTCTAATTTTAGTTTAGTTTAAGTTTTTCTATTATCTCATATTCAAATTTTTAAATTAATCTAATATTTATCATTTCTTTGGCAGTCCATTGAATCGCTTGGGGGAAAGTTGTGAAATTTGGCACACAGATCGAGGACAGTCTTAACATTAATTACACCAATTTTGGAGTCTCTAACTGAATCCCTCTAGCGCCACCAACTGTCTGAAATTTCCCTCAGGTTTATGCTAACAACTTAATAACTTTGAACCATAAAGGTAACCGATTCGTCAAACAGTTTTTTTTAATTCACACGTCAACATGGATTAGAGGCTATATCTCTACAACGCTTTAGAGTATTTTGATCAAACTTGGTGTGTGTTATGACAACCATGACCTGAGGATACCTACAGCGTTTCAGTACAGCGCCACCTAGCGGTCAGGAGATATGAAAAATTTAAATCTTTGCTAAAATCTTCTGAATGATTTGGCCAAAAATCACAAAACCGGTGTCTTTAGAGTCGAACGACACCCAATTCTCCCATATGGCCGCCATTTTGGCTGCTGGCTACTTCAAATTTTGTTGTAAAATGTTATATTTTACAACCACATTGGCGTATCAGTACGAAACTCAGTATGTGTCTTCGACACCAAGCCCTGAAGGTAAAAGTTTCATGACAGCGCCACCTTGTGTTCAAAAGTTGAAATGTCCAAAAATGCTAATTAGTCTACTGTAATGAAACTGATCTTGATAGATGACTCTGGTCATGCCGAGATTCCCCAACTAACTGATACTAATTTGGACATAGACACCAATTTTGCCATAGTAAGCCGAATCGTCTGTCCGCCATTTTGATTTTCTTTAAAACACACTTTTGTCAAACTCCTCCTAGACCGTTTCTCCAAATTTCACCAAAATGTAATCGTATCGTCTTCCTACCATGCCGGCAAAAAATTATGGATTTTGTGTCGATAAACGAAACAATGTTGGTATATCATTCCAACAAATTTGATCAGCAATGCTTTGATATACTGACACCAAACTTTGCGTGTGTCATTGTCATCTCACTCTGACCACACACCACATCAATTTGACCACAGCGCCACCTATTGGTCGAAAGTAATAAACCATGAAATCACATTACTAGTGTCTGTATTTATGATTTTACACCAACGTTAACAAATGAGAGCTTATTGGAAAGTGTTTCCAATGTTTTCAATGGTTTTAGTTAACGATAATAAGCCTGCTAGAGGAACATCCGTAAAGAAAGCTTGACATTTGGTCTGTTTGTGCCTTCGCCTGTTTTCCCGCAGCCTATAATAACTCTCAGCAGGTGATGAACAACGACGCCTGCACCCCAGATGAGTACTTCATTCAGGAGGACAGCGGAGATGTGCGCAACAACCCCAAACGCTCGTGCCAGTTCAACCGCACCATGCTGGAGGAATGTGCCGGAATCACCGACCGCACGTACGGATACCAGGACGGCAAACCCTGCGTGCTCATCAAACTCAACCGGGTAACTGGCCAATCACAGCACAGATCACTGTAACGGCTACTATACTATACTAGAGGATTCCAGAATGTCCAAAGCATTTCACTCTAAAATTAAAGTGCACAAATGTCTACAAATTTATAAATTATTATTTTTTTAAATCATATAGAAACTGGTTCATGGGTTCACAGAAAGATCATCGTCCCCTAGTGGTGAACCATTGATATTACGTAACGTTTTGAAAGAGTTATGACGTAATGAAACCTCATTTATTAAAATCACGTGACTGGCAGTTTGATATGCACTCCGAAACACTAGTTTTTGTTGTTAAAGCGCCCCTATTATGCTATTTTAAAGGTTCCTAATTTTGTTTTGCATCTCCTACAGCAGGTTTACATTCATCCATGGTCGAAAACACTTAATTTTCTCATAATTTACTGAAAACAGTTTGTTCAAAGATTCAGTCTCTCTAAACTCTGCCTTTCCGAGAGCCTGCTCTGATTGGTCAGATGGCCTAGTGTGTTGTGATTGGTCTACTCTGCTCTGATTGGTCAGATGGCCCAGTGTGTTGTGATTGGTCTACTCTGCTCTGATTGGTCAGATGGTCCAGTCTGTTGTGATTGGTCTACTCTGCTCTGATTGGTCAGATGGCCTAGTGTGTTGTGATTGGTCTACTCTGCTCTGATTGGTCAGATGGTCCAGTCTGTTGTGATTGGTCTACTCTGCCCTGATTGGTCAGATGGTCCAGTCTGTTGTGATTGGTCTACTCTGCTCTGATTGGTCAGACGACCCAGTCTGTTGTGATTGGTCTACTCTGCTCTGATTGGTCAGATGGCCTAGTGTGTTGTGATTGGTCTACTCTGCTCTGATTGGTCAGATGACCCAGTCTGTTGTGATTGGTCTACTCTGCTCTAATTGGTCAGATGGCTCAGTCTGTTGTGATTGGTCTACTCTGCTCTGATTGGTC
This sequence comes from Gobiocypris rarus, assembly GCA_023029165.1. NCBI lineage: Eukaryota > Metazoa > Chordata > Actinopteri > Cypriniformes > Gobionidae > Gobiocypris > Gobiocypris rarus. Next base: position 3,028,900 of record CM040933.1, read on the forward strand.
AGATGGCCCAGTCTGTTGTGATTGGTCTACTCTGCTCTGATTGGTCAGATGGCCCAGTCTGTTGTGATTGGTCTACTCTGCTCTGATTGGTCAGATGGTCCAGTCTGTTGTGATTGGTCTACTCTGCTCTGATTGGTCAGATGGCCTAGTGTGTTGTGATTGGTCTACTCTGCTCTGATTGGTCAGACGACCCAGTCTGTTGTGATTGGTCTACTCTGCTCTGATTGGTCAGATGGTCCAGTGTGTTGTGATTGGTCTACTCTGCCCTGATTGGTCAGATGGCCCAGTCTGTTGTGATTGGTCTACTCTGCTCTGATTGGTCAGATGGCCCAGTCTGTTGTGATTGGTCTACTCTGCTCTGATTGGTCAGATGGTCCAGTCTGTTGTGATTGGTCTACTCTGCTCTGATTGGTCAGATGGCCAGTGTGTTGTGATTGGTCTACTCTGCTCTGATTGGTCAGATGGCCCAGTCTGTTGTGATTGGTCTACTCTGCTCTGATTGGTCAGATGTCCCAGTCTGTTGTGATTGGTCTACTCTGCTCTGATTGGTCAGATGGCCTAGTGTGTTGTGATTGGTCTACTCTGCTCTGATTGGTCAGATGGTCCAGTCTGTTGTGATTGGTCTACTCTGCTCTGATTGGTCAGATGGCCTAGTGTGTTGTGATTGGTCTACTCTGCTCTGATTGGTCAGATGGCCTAGTGTGTTGTGATTGGTCTACTCTGCTCTGATTGGTCAGATGGCCTAGTGTGTTGTGATTGGTCTACTCTGCTCTGATTGGTCAGATGGCCTAGTGTGTTGTGATTGGTCTACTCTGCTCTGATTGGTCAGATGGTCCAGTCTGTTGTGATTGGTCTACTCTGCTCTGATTGGTTAGATGGCCCAGTCTGTTGTGATTGGTCTACTCTGCTCTGATTGGTCAGATGGCCCAGTCTGTTGTGATTGGTCTACTCTGCTCTGATTGGTCAGATGGCCCAGTCTGTTGTGATTGGTCTACTCTGCTCTGATTGGTTAGGACGGCCCAGTCTGTTGTGATTGGTCTACTCTGCTCTGATTGGTCAGATGTGCCAGTCTGTTGTGATTGGTCTACTCTGCTCTGATTGGTCAGATGTCCCAGTCTGTTGTGATCGGTCTACTCTGCTCTGATTGGTTAGACGGCCCAGACTGTTGTGATTGGTATACTCTGCTCTGATTGGTCAGATGTCCCAGTCTGTTGTGATTGGTCTACTCTGCTCTGATTGGTCAGATGGTCCAGTCTGTTGTGATTGGTCTACTCTGCTCTGATTGGTTAGACGGCCCAGTCTGTTGTGATTGTTCTACTCTGCTCTGATTGGTCAGATGGTCCAGTCTGTTGTGATTGGTCTACTCTGCTCTGATTGGTCAGATGGTCCAGTCTGTTGTGATTGGTGTACTCTGCTCTGATTGGTCAGATGGCCCAGTCTGTTGTGATTGTTCTACTCTGCTCTGATTGGTCAGATGGTCCCAGTCTGTTGTGATTGGTCTACTCTGCTCTGATTGGTCAGATGGTCCAGTCTGTTGTGATTGGTCTACTCTGCTCTGATTGGTTAGATGGCCCAGTCTGTTGTGATTGGTACTCTGCTCTGATTGGTCAGATGTCCCAGTCTGTTGTGATTGGTCTACTCTGCTCTGATTGGTCAGATGGCCCAGTCTGTTGTGATTGGTCTACTCTGCTTTGATTGGTCAGATGCTCCAGTCTGTTGTGATTGGTCTACTCTGCTTTGATTGGTCAGACGGCCCAGTCTGTTGTGATTGGTCTACTCTGCTCTGATTGGTCAGATGGTCCAGTCTGTTGTGATTGGTCTACTCTGCTCTGATTGGTCAGATGGTCCAGTCTGTTGTGATTGGTCTACTATGCTCTGATTGGTCAGATGGTCCAGTCTGTTGTGATTGGTCTACTCTGCTCTGATTGGTCAGATGGTCCAGTCTGTTGTGATTGGTCTACTCTGCTCTGATTGGTCAGGACGGCCTAACCCTATAAAGTCAACCATCACTGCAGCCCTCCACCAGTCAGGGCTTTATGGCAGAGTGGCCCGACGGAAGCCTCTCCTCAGTGCAAGACACATGAAAGCCTGCATGGAGTTTGCCAAGATGGTGAGAAATAAGATTATCTGGTCTGATGAGACCAAGATAGAACTTTTTGGCCTTAATTCTAAGCGGTATGTGGAGAAAACCAGGCACTGCTCATCACCTGTCCAATACAGTCCCAACAGTGAAGCGGTGGTGGCAGCATCATGCTGTGGGGTGTTTTCCAGCTGCAGGGACAGGACAACTGGTAGCAATCGAGGGAAAGATGAATACGGCCAAGTACAGGGATATCCTGGACGAAAACCTTCTCCAGAGTGCTCAAGACCTCAGACTGGGCCAAAGGTTCACCTTCCAACAAGACAATGACCCGAAGCACACAGCTAAAATAACGAAGGAGTGGCTTCACAACAACTCCGTGACTGTTCTTGAATGGCCCAGCCAGAGCCCTGACTTAAACCCAATTGAGCATCTCTGAAGAGACCTGAAAATGGCTGTCCACCAACGTTTACCATCCAACCTGACAGAACTGGAGAGGATCTGCAAGGAGGAATGACAGAGGATCCCCAAATCCAGGTGTGAAAAACTTGTTGCATCTTTCCCGAAAAGACTCATGGCTGTATTAGATCAAAAGGTGCTTCTACTAAACACTGAGCAAAGGGTCTGAATATTTAGGACCATGTGATATTTCTGTTTTTCTTTTTTTCAATAAATCTGCAAAAATGTCAACAATTCTGTGTTTTTCTGTCAATATGGGATGCTGTGTGTACATTAATGAGGGGAAAAATGAACTTAAATGATTTTAGTAAATGGCTGCAATATAACAAAGAGTGAACAATTTAAGGGGGTCTGAATACTTTCCGTACCCACTTTATTTGTTTAAAGTATAGGTTAAATTAAAATAACGTTATTAACCTGTATTTTTTCAAATCAAACCATTTTCGGATTAGTAATGTTTAATGAGGAACGCAAAAACGGAAACGCTAAAATATCGATTCTGCCCAGTGTGAACAGATTGATATATTTTTCCATTTTTTTGCCCTGGTTGTGATTGGTCTATTCTGCTCTGATTGGTTAGACGGCCCAGTCTGTTGTGATTGGTCTACTCTGCTCTGATTGGTCAGATGGACCAGTCTGTTGTGATTGGTCTACTCTGCTCTGATTGGTCAGATGGTCCAGTCTGTTGTGATTGGTCTACTCTGCTCTGATTGGTCAGATGGCCCAGTCTGTTGTGATTGGTCTACTCTGCTCTGATTGGTCAGATGGTCCAGTCTGTCGTGATTGGTCTACTCTGCTCTGATTGGTCAGATGGTCCAGTCTGTTGTGATTGGTCTACTCTGCTCTGATTGGTCAGATGGTCCAGTCTGTCGTGATTGGTCTACTCTGCTCTGATTGGTCAGATGGTCCAGTCTGTTGTGATTGGTCTACTCTGCTTTGATTGGTCAGGCGGCCCAGTCTGTTGTGATTGGTCTACTCTGCTTTGATTGGTCAGACGGCCCAGTCTGTCGTGATTGGTCTACTCTGCTCTGATTGGTCAGATGGTCCAGTCTGTTGTGATTGGTCTACTCTGCTCTGATTGGTCAGATGGTCCAGTCTGTTGTGATTGGTCTACTCTGCTCTGATTGGTCAGATGGCCCAGTCTGTTGTGATTGGTCTACTCTGCTCTGATTGGTCAGATGGTCCAGTCTGTTGTGATTGGTCTACTCTGCTCTGATTGGTCAGACTGCCCAGTGTGTCGTGATTGGTCTACTCTGCTCTGATTGGTCAGACGGCCCAGTCTGTTGTGATTGGTCTACTCTGCTCTGATTGGTCAGATGGTCCAGTCTGTTGTGATTGGTCTACTCTGCTTTGATTGGTCAGATGCTCCAGTCTGTTGTGATTGGTCTACTCTGCTTTGATTGGTCAGGCCCAGTCTGTCGTGATTGGTCTACTCTGCTCTGATTGGTCAGATGGTCCAGTCTGTTGTGATTGGTCTACTCTGCTCTGATTGGTCAGATGGACCAGTCTGTTGTGACTGGTCTACTATGCTCTGATTGGTCAGATGGCCCAGTCTGTTGTGATTGGTCTACTCTGCTCTGATTGGTCAGATTGCCCAGTCTGTTGTGATTGGTCTACTCTGCTCTGATTGGTCAGATGGTCCAGTCTGTTGTGATTGGTCTACTCTGCTTTGATTGGTCAGGCGGCCCAGTCTGTCGTGATTGGTCTACTCTGCTCTGATTGGTCAGATGGTCCAGTCTGTTGTGATTGGTCTACTCTGCTCTGATTGGTCAGATGGTCCAGTCTGTTGTGACTGGTCTACTATGCTCTGATTGGTCAGGTGGTCCAGTCTGTTGTGATTGGTCTACTCTGCTCTGATTGGTCAGACGGCCCAGTCTGTTGTGATTGGTCTACTCTGCTCTGATTGGTCAGATGGTCCAGTCTGATGTAATTGGTCTACTCTGCTCTGATTGGCCAGTTTGTCCAGTCTGTTGTGATTGGTCTACTCTGCTCTGATTGGTCAGATGGTCCAGTCTGTTGTGATTGGTCTACTCTGCTTTGATTGGTCAGGCCCAGTCTGTCGTGATTGGTCTACTCTGCTCTGATTGGTCAGATGGTCCAGTCTGTTGTGATTGGTCTACTCTGCTTTGATTGGTCAGGCGGCCCAGTCTGTCGTGATTGGTCTACTCTGCTCTGATTGGTCAGATGGTCCAGTCTGTTGTGATTGGTCTACTCTGTTCTGATTGGTCAGATGGTCCAGTCTGTTGTGACTGGTCTACTATGCTCTGATTGGTCAGATGGCCCAGTCTGTTGTGATTGGTCTACTCTGCTCTGATTGGTCAGATTGCCCAGTCTGTTGTGATTGGTCTACTCTGCTCTGATTGGTCAGATGGTCCAGTCTGTTGTGATTGGTCTACTCTGCTCTGATTGGTCAGACGGCCCAGTCTGTTGTGATTGGTCTACTCTGCTCTGATTGGTCAGATGGTCCAGTCTGTTGTGACTGGTCTACTATGCTTTGATTGGTCAGATGGTCCAGTCTGTTGTGATTGGTCTACTATGCTCTGATTGGTCAGATGGTCCAGTCTGTTGTGATTGGTCTACTCTGCTCTGATTGGTCAGATGGTCCAGTCTGTTGTGATTGGTCTACTCTGCTCTGATTGGTCAGATGGCCTAGTGTGTTGTGATTGGTCTACTCTGCTCTGATTGGTCAGATGGCTCAGTCTGCTATGATTGGTCTACTCTGCTCTGATTGGTCAGATGGCTTAGTCTGTTGTGATTGGTCTACTCTGCTCTGATTGGTCAGATGGTCCAGTCTGTTGTGATTGGTCTACTCTGCTCTGATTGGTCAGATGGTCCAGTCTGTTGTGATTGGTCTACTATG
>CM040933.1:3041798-3074298 GCA_023029165.1 Gobiocypris rarus
AAATTCCCCAGCTCCAACCTGAATCGATCTGCAACGAGTAATGCATGTACGCTATATTGTACAGCAGCAGAATGTCTTACTTGCTCACGGCATTTGTGTCATTCTGTAATTGGCAGTACCAAGTCCCATTCTTACTCTGCAGCAGCAGCACCAATAACCAACCACATTAGGAGGAATAACATTAGCAGCAACAATAACAACAGCAACAAGAAGAAACAGCAGTAGCAGGAATAACAGCAGCAGCACCAAATATAGCAGCAACAACAACAGCATCGATTAAGCAGTAGCGGCAACAGCAGCAGCAATAGCATCAGCAGCAGAAATAATATCAGCAGCAATAACAGCAGCAGCAATTACAGCAGTAGCAGCAGCAGAAATAATAGCAGCAGCAATAACCAAAAGCAATTACAGCAGTAGCAGCAATAACAGCATCTGCAGCAGCAATAACAACAACAACAGCAGCAGCAGCAGCAGAAGTATTAGCATTAGGAGCAATAAAAGCAGCAATAACAGCAGAAGAAATAACAGCAGCAGCATTAATTGTTGCTGATGCTGTTGTTGCTGCTGCTGATAATGTTTATCAGCAGCAGCAATAACATTAGCAACAGTAACAATAAAATCAGCAAAAACAGCATCAGAAGCAGCAATAACAGCAGCAGCAATAACTAACAGCAGCAGTAGCAGCATTAACAGCAGCAGCAGCAGCAATAACAGAAGCAGCAATAACAACAACAACAGCAACAGCAGAAGTAATTGCATTAGGAGCAATAAAAGCAGCAATAACAGCAGAAGAAATAACAGCAGCAGCTTTAATTGTTGCTGATGCTGTTATTGCTGCTGCTGATAATGTTTATCAGCAGCAGCAATAACATTAGCAACAGTAACAACAACATCATCATCAGCGGCAGCAACAGCAATACCATTAACAACAGTAAGAATAACATCAGCAGCAGCAATAACAGCATCATTAGCAACAAAAGCAGCAGCAATAACAACAGCAGCAGCAGAAGTAATTGCATTAGGAGCAATAAAAGCAGCAATAACAGCAGAAGAAATAACAGCAGCAGCATTAATTGTTGCCGATGCTGTTATTGCTGCTGCTGATAATGTTTATCAGCAGCAATAACATTAGCAACAGTAACAACAACATCAGCAATAACATCAGCAGCAGCAATAACAGCAGCAGCAGCAATAACAGCAGCAGCAATAACAGCAGCAACAATAACAGCAGCAGCAGCAATAACAGCAGCAGCAGCAATAACAGCAGCAACAATAACAGCAGCAACAATAACAGCAGAAGCAGCAATAACACCAGCAGCGGCAATAACAGCAGCAGCGGCAATAACAGCAGCAGCAGCAGCAGCAATAACAAACGGTGCAGCAATAACAGCAGCAGCAGCAATAACAGCAGCAGTAGCGGCAGCAACAGCGGCAGCAGCAGCAATAACAAGAGCAAGCAGCAATAGCAACAGCAGCAGCAGCAATAACAGCAGCAGCAGCAATAACAGCAGCAGCAGCAGCAATAACAGCAGCAGCAGCAATAACAGCAGCAGCAGCAATAACAGCAGCAGCGGCAGCGGCAGCAATAACAGAAAGCAGTAGCAGCAATATCAGCGGCAGCAGCAATAACAGCAGTAGCAGCAATAACAGCAGCAGCAATAACAGCAGCAATAACAGCAGAAGCAGCAATAACAGCAGCAGCAGCGGCAGCAATAACAGCAGCAGCAGCAATAACAGCAGCGGCAATAACAGCAGCAGCAACAACAGTAGCAGCAATAACAGAAGCAGCAATAACAGCAGTAGCAGCAATAACAGCAGCAGCAGCGGCAATAACAGCAGCAGCGGCAGCAATAACAGCAGCAGCAGCGGCAGCAATAACAGCAGCGGCAGCAATAACAAGCAGTAGCAGCAATATCAGCAGCAGCAGCAATAACAGAAGCAGTGGCAGCAATAACAGCAGCAGCAATAACAGCAGCAATAACAGAAGCAGCAATAACAGCGGCAGCAGCAGCAGCAATAACAGTAGCAGCAATAACAGCAGCAGCGGCAATAACAGCAGCAGCAGCAATAACAGCAGTGGCAGCAATAACAGCAGCAGCAGCAATAACAGCAGCAGTAGCAGCAGCAGCAATAACAGCAGCAGCAGCAATAACAGCAGCAGCAGCAATAACAGCAGCAGCAGCAGCAATAACAGCAGCAGCAGCAATAACAGAAGCAGTAGCAGCAATAACAGCAGCAGCAGCAGCAATAACAGCAGCAGCAGCAATAACAGCAGCAGCAGCAATAACAGCATCAGCAGCAGCAATAACAACAGCAGCAATAACAGCAGCAGCAATAACAGCAGCAATAACAGCAGCAGTAATAACAGCAGCAGCAGCAATAACAGCAACAGCGGCAATAACAGCAGCAGCAGCAGCAGCAGCAATGGCAGCAGCAGCAGCAATAACAGCAGTAGCAGCAATAAGCAGCGGCAGCAGCAGCAATAACAGCAGCAGCAGCAGCAATAAGCAGTAGCAGCAATAACAGCAGCGGCAGCAGCAATAACAGCAGCAGCAGCAATAACAGCAGCAGTAGCAGCAATAACAGCAGCAGCAATAACAGCAGCAGTAACAGCAGAAGCAGCAATAACAGAAGCAGCAATAACAGCAAGAGCAATAACAGCAGCAGCGGCAATAAACAGCAGCAGCAATAACAGCAACAGCAATAACAACAGCAGCAGCAGCAATAACAGCAGCAGTAGCAGCAATAACAGCAGCAGCAGCAATAACAGCAGCAGCAGCAGCAATAACAGAAGCAGTAGCAGCAATAACAGCAGCAGCAGCAGCAATTACAGCAGTAGCAGCAATGACAGCAGCAGCGGCAATAACAGCAGCAGCAGCAATAACAGAAGCAGTAGCAGCAATAACAGCAGCCGCGGCAGCAACAACAGAAGCAGTAGCAGCAATAACAGCAGCAATAACAGCAGCAGTAGCAGCAATAACAGCAGCAGTAGCAGCAATAACAGCAGCAGCGGCAATAACAGCAGCAGCAGCAATAACAGCAGCAGCAGCAGCAGCAATAACAGCAGCAGCAATAACAGCAGCAGCAGCAATAACAGCAACAGCAATAACAGCAGCAGCAGCAATAACAGTAGCAGCAATGACAGCAGCAGCAGCAATAACGAAGCAGCAGCAATGACAGCAGCAGCAGCAATAACAGCAGCAGCAGCAATAACAGCAGCAATAACAGCGGCAGCAGCAGCAATAACAGAAGCAGTGGCAGCAATAACAGCGGCAGCAATAACAGTAGCAGCAATAACAGCAGCAGCAGCAGCGGCAATAACAGCAGCAGCAGCAGCAATAACAACAGCAGCAGCAATAACAGCAACAGCAATAACAGCAGCAGCAGCAGCAATAACAGCAGTAGCAGCAATGACAGCAGCAGCAGCAATAACAGAAACAGCAGCAATGACAGCAGCAGCAGCAATAACAGCAGCAGCAGCAATAACAGCAGCAGCAGCAGCAGCAGCAATAACAGAAGCAGTAGCAGCAATAACAGCAGCAATAACAGCGGCAGCAGCAACAACAGAGCAGCAGTAGCAGCAATAACAGCGGCAGCCGCAATAACAGAAGCAGTGGCAGCAATAACGGCAGCAGCAGCAGCAATAACAGCAGTAGCAATGACAGCAGCAGCAATAACAGCAGCAGCAGCAATAACAGAACGGTAGCAGCAATAACAGAAGCAGTAGCAGCAATAACAGCAGCGCGGCAATAAAGCAGCAATAACAGCGGCAGCAATAACAACAGCAGCAATAACAGCAGCATAAATAACGGCGGCAGCAGCAATAACAGCAGTAGCAGCAATGACAGCAGCAGCAATAACAGAAGCAGCAGCAATGACAGCAGCAGCAGCAATAACAGCAGCAGCAGCAATAACAGAAAGCAGCAGCAATAACAGAAGCAGTGGCAGCAATAACAGCAGCAGCGGCAATACAGCAGCAGCAGCAATAACAGCAGCAGCAGCAATAACAGCAGCAGCAGCAATGACAGCAGCAGCAGCAATGACGGTAGCAGCAGCAATAACAGAAAGCAGTAGCAGCAATAACAGTAGCAGCAATAACAGCAGCAGCAGCAATAACAGCAGCAGCAGCAATAACAGCAGCAACAATAACAAAAGCAGCAATAACAGCAGCAGCAATAACGGCAGCAGAAATAACATCAGCAGCAGCAATAACAGCAGCAGCAGCAATAACAGCAGAAGCAGCAATAACAGCAGCAATAACAGCAGCAGAAATAACAGCAGCAGCAATAACAGCAGCAGCAGCAATACAGCAGCAGCAGCAATAACAGCAGCAGCGGCAGCAATAACAGCAGCAATAACAGCAGCAGCAACAGCAGCAGCAGCAATAACAGCAGCAGCAATAATGCAGCAGCAGCAGCAATAACAGCAGCAATAACAGCAGCAGCAGCAATAACAGCAGCAGCAATAACAGCAGCAGCAATAACAGCAGCAATAACAGCAGCAGCAGCAATAACAGCAGCAGCAATAACAGCGGCAGCAATAACAGCGGCAGCAGCAATAACGCAGCAGCAGCAGTAACAGCCAGCAGCAGCAGCAGCAATAACGGCAGCAGCAATAACAGCAGCAGCAGCAATAACAGCAGCAATAACAGCGGCAGCAATAACAGCAGCAGCAATAACGCAGCAGCAGCAGCAATAACAGCAGCAGCAGCGGCAGCAATAACAGCAGCAGCAGCAACAACAGCAGCAGCAGCAATAACAGCAGCAGCAGCAATAACAGCAGCAGCAGCAGCAGCAATAACAGCAGCAGCAGCAGAAACAGCAGCAGCAATAACAGCAGCAGCAGCAAAAACAGCAGCAGCGGCAGCAGCAGCAGCAGCAATAACAGCAGCAGCAGCAGCAATAACAGCAGCAGCAATAACAGCAGCAGCAATAACAGCAGCAGCAGCAGCAGCAGCAGCAATAACAGCAGCACCTCCTGCTGGCCTCACTAACACTTTCCGGACACCTAGTTTTCCCAGGAGGTACTGACCAGGCTAAACAATGCTTAGCTTCAGTGGGAAACCAGTCTTGGGTTACAGGGTGATATGGCTGCTAATATTGAACTAATATATTTGATGAATAAACCATAACAAAAGAGTTTTGAAACTCAGTTTGAGCAACAGAAACTGCTTATCTTGTAATGTCTTCCGTTTCCTGAACACGTGATCTACTGACTCTGACATTCTCTGATAGAAAACTGTTAGACCAGTTTATCTCTGCAGCAATAACAGCAGCAATAACAGCAGCAGCGGCAATAACAGCAGCAGCAGCAATAAGCAACAGCAGCAATAACAGCAGCAGCAGCAATAACAGCAGCAGTAGCAGCAATAACAGCAGCAGCAGCAATAACAGCAGCAGCAGCAGCAGCAATAACAGCAGCAGTAGCAGCAGCAATAACAGCAGCAATAACGGCAGCAGCAGCAATAACAGCGGCAGCAATAACGGCGGCAGCAATAACAGCAGCAGCAATAACAGCGGCAGCAGCAGTAACAGCAGCAGCGCAGCAATAACAGCAGCAGCAATCAGCGGCAGCAGCGGCAACAGCAGCGGCAGCAATAACGGCGGCGGCAATAACAGCAGCAAGTAGCAGCAATAACGGCAGCAGCGGCAGCAGCGGCAATAACAGCAGCAGCAGCAATAACAACAGCAGCAATAACGGCAACAGCAATAGCAGCAGCAGCGGCAATAACAGCGGCAGCAGCAATAACGGCAGCAGCGGGCAGCAATGACAGCAGCAGCAGCAATAACAGCAACGGCAGCAGCAATAACAGCAGCAGCAGCAGCGGCAGCAATAACAGAGCGGCAGCAATAACAGCAGCAATAACAGCAGCAGCAGCAGCGGCAGATAACGGCAGCAGCGGCGGCAGCAGCAGCGGCAGCGGCAACAGTAGCGCAGCAGCAACGGCGGCAGCAGCGCAGCAGGCGGCAGCAATAGCGGCAACAATGCAGCAGCAAGCAATAACAGCAGCAGCAGCAGCAATAACAGCAGCAGCAGCAATGGCAGCAGCAATAACAGCAGCAGCAGCAGCAATAACAGCAGTAGCAGCAATGCAGCAGCAGCAATAACGCAGCAGCGGCAATGCAGCGGCAGCAGCAGCAATAACGGCAGCAATAAGCAGCGGCAGCAATAACAGCAGCAATAACAGCAGCAGCAGCAATAGCAGCAGCAGCAGCAATAACAGCAGCAGCAGCAATAACAGCAGCAGCAATAACAGCAGCAGCAGCAATAACAGCAGCAGCAGCAATAACAGCAGTAGCAGCAATAACAGCAGCAGCAGCAATAGCAGCAGCGGCAATAACAGCGGCAGCAATAACAGCAGCAGCAGCAATAACAGCAGCAGCAATAACAGCAGCAGCAGCAGCAATAACAGCAGCAGCAATAACAGCAGCAGCAATAACAGCAGCAGCAACAGCAATAACAGCAGCAGCAGCAGCAATAACAGCAGCAGCAGCAATAACAGCAGCAGCAGCAGCAGCAATAACAGCAGCAGCAGCAGCAATAACAGCAGCAGCAGCAGCAATAACAGCAGCAATAACAGCAGCAGCAGCAATAACAGCAGCAGCAATAACAGCAGCAGCAGCAATAACAGCAGCAGCAATAACAGCGGCAGCAATAACAGCAGCAGCAGCAATAGCAGCAGCAATAACAGCAGCAGCAATAACAGCGGCAGCAATAACAGCAGCAGCAGCAATAAGCAGCAGCAGCAGCAATAACGGCAGCAGAAAGCAGCGGCAGCAGCGGCAGAAATAACAGCAGCAGCAATAACAGCAGCAGCAGCAATAACAGCAGCAATAACAGCGGCAGCAGCGGCAGCAGCAGAAATAACAGCAGCAGCAATAACAGCAGCAGCAACAGCAGCAGCAGCAGCAATAGCAGCAGCAGCAGCAGCAGCAATAACAGCAGCAGCAGCAGCAATAACAGCAGCAGCAGCAATAACAGCAGCAGCAGCAGCGGCAATAACAGCAGCAGCAGTGGCAGCAATAACAGCAGCGGCAGCAATAACAACAGCAGCAATGGCAGCAGCAATAACAGCAGCAGCGGCAGCGAAATAACAGCAGCAGCAATAACAGCAGCAGCAGAATAACAGCAGCAGCAATAACAGCAGCAGCAATAACAGCAGCAGCAGCAGCGGCGGCAGCAGCGGCAGCAACAGCAGCGGCAATAACAGCAACAGCAGCAATAACAGCAGCAGCAGCAGCAGCAATAACAGCAGCAGCAGGCAATAACGCGGCAGCAGCAATGGCAGCAGCAGCGGCAGCAATAACAGCAGCAGCAATAACGGCGGCAGCAGCAGCAATAACAGCAGCAGCAATAACAGCAGCAGCAATAACAGCAGCAGCAGCAATAACAGCAGCAGTAGCAGTAATAACATTAGCAACATAGCTGATCTATTCTGTCAAGACCAAACATATCAACATTGCCATATCCATTACCATGCCAAACACTGTCATGACAGATGTAATTACAAGACTTCATATTAACACAGACATTGTAAATTGTATGAATTGTCTTACCAAACTCACTTCTTGGGAATAAGTTAATCGCCAAACTATAGAAATAACACACATAGCACACATTCCCAGAAAGCAGAAACAACAGATTTTGACAAGACAGAAGAACATGAATGTAATTTTCTCACAAAGAGAAATATATGAATGATGCCACATACTGAGAGCTTTATCATCTTATGTAATGAGGCTTTGGTAAAAGCTTCAGCAGACATACAGTAACACCAGATCTGATCCTAAGAACGAAAAAACAAAAAAAAATACCTTTAATATCTCAATTGTTTGCTTTAGAACTTGGTCATCAAGTGTACCAAATATGTTTATGGTGCAAAAAAAAAAAAATACAAGTATTAATATTATCATAAACTGTATGACATGAGCCAAATAGGACAATTGACAGTTTCTAAATGTCTCTTGAATTTAATTTCTACCATGTGAGTGACAGATGAACTTCTGCTGAAATACTGGACACACAACCTTTGACATCAAAGATATGGGAAGTGTTTTCTGATAAGTCCATTTGTTTTACTCTCTTAACTATGCATTCATCATCGTTTCTTCCCTGCTGCCCATCACTATCAGATTAGACCTCTTGCACAATCATTGGTCAAGACCCACCAGTTAAGAAACACTATCTGAGATTAAATGAACAAATATACTTTTGCTCCTGCTTTCTCTTGAGAAAAACACCCAAATAACCATGCAATCATAATAATGTCTATCCTAGAGTGTCAGCAGAGATAATGTCTCAAACTATTAACATTCACTCCATTGCTCTATACTCTATACCTAACCCTAACTACATCATTTATCCTACAAGGCATTTTGGGAGAAACATCAGAGATGAAGTTAATAATAATAAATAATAATTTGTTACATTTATATAGCACTTTTATAGGCACTCAAAGTGCTTTACATAGAAGGGGGGAATCTCCTCAAACACCACCGATGTGCAGCACCACCTGATGATGCGACGGCAGCCATTTTGTGCCAGAACGCCCACCACACAGCAGCTGATTGGTGGAGAGGAGACAGGATTAGGAGGCCATGATGGACAGAGGCCAATGGGCAAATTTGGCCAGGATGCCGGGGTTACATCCCTACTCTTTATCGAAGGACATCCTGGGATTTTTAATGACCCCAGAGACTCAGGACCTCGGTTTAACGTCTCATCTGAAGGACGGTGCTTGTTACAGTATGGTGTCCCCATCACTAGACTGGGGCGTTGCGGCCCACACAGACCACAGGGTGAGCGCCCCCTGCTGGCCTCACTAACACTTTTTCCAGGAGACACCTAGTTTTCCCAGGAGGTACTGACCAGGCTAAACAATGCTTAGCTTCAGTGGGAAACCAGTCTTGGGTTACAGGGTGATATGGCTGCTAATATTGAACTAATATATTTGATGAATAAACCATAACAAAAGAGCAGAGTTTTGAAACACAGTTTGAGCAACAGAAACTGCTTATCTTGTAATGTCTTCCGTTTCCTGAACACGTGATCTACTGACTCTGACAGAATGTCAGACCAGTTTATCTCTGAGCCTCATTCTCTGTCTTTTTCACCATTGCATGACATGAGCTTGTGGAAAGAGAATCATGAACAAAGGAGCCGATTGATGTTCACAAACCTTTGCAACTTTTACTTCTACTTGGCTTTTATACATGGTTCAGGGGGGTGTAGCAGCCATCCAATGAGAATATACCAGGCTTTCATAATATGTGAGCAACATGCATGTACAAAATTTAAGTCATGAAATAAGGTCACAAAAACTCATTAAATAAGTTTCCAGAACTGGCTGTTGTAACCTAGAGTTTTTCCTTCAATATGCCTACTGTGGCATCGTGAGAGATAGGGTATAACCAAAGTGCGGGTTACTTCAAAAATAGAGTCCAGGCATAGATCACCAACTCAACACTGCAAAACTTACAACACTCGTCCAGCTTCTCTATACACTTTCTAACAGGCTGTGTTCGAAATCACTTCCTATACCCTTAAATGAGGCACTATTTGAGGGGACAGCCATTTGTAGTGGTGTCCAAAACCTCAGTGGACGTTATTGAGTGCACTCACCAGAAGATGGTGCCCACAGCTGAATCAATAATCTATTTAATTTCCACACCGTGCTGGTCCAGCGTAATATCACACATGCTAGTTTCCGTGGCAGAGTTCATTACCCTTGCTGTGTTTCAAATAATTATTAAACAGCAAGCAGAAACTATGGAAAAGCGGCAGCCCTTCTGGCGCACTCTCATTTGTTTTCATTCACTCCTTCAACTTTGTCGTCCCCATGCTGCAAACACATGGGCTGTGTTCCTACAAAATTTTAATGCACTTCACTCGCGAACTTCCCTCCGCCTCGTGGACTCGGATGTGCGTCATTGCTTACGTTACACTGGTGGAACTCGTGCATACGGTTTAAACGCACTAAGCCCTTGATAACTTCACAATGGAGCTTGTAACGAGTGGGAATAAAGTGTTTTTAAGAGCCCCTTTAAGAGCTGAATACTCCCTGTTGAATTGTCTGCATTGTATGTGCGCCTTGAGCACCCCATGTATGCGGGTTATTTCTGTTGCTCATATCAAGTTATTTTTAGTTATTTAAGTAACGCTGTGGAGGGCTGAATGTTTGTGACGGACAGTTACAGGAGTTTCACTGGGAATAATGTGCGAACTGGGAAATGTCAATCGCCTCCATGTCTGCAATAACTCCAGCTAAGAGAGCTATCCCTATTTCCTCCGGCCACAACGCATTACAAGCTGATTTATTATTTAAACCCCTTTTTTACTTATGAATTTGTCTTATGCACTTCTATCCACTTAATGAAGCCCTAGCTTGACACTTTGTCCAGTCTCTTCGACCGTTTCACATCAATAAATCCACAGAACAACTCGTGCAAAAATGTATCCATTTACCTGGTTAGCAACAAAAAACATAATCACAAGAACTTTACAGAAAATAAAAAATAAGTAATTGATGACTAAAAGGGGGAGAGAGGGGAAAAAAGGTTAAAAAAAACTGTAAGGCTCCACTCTCTGTTCACTCAGATAACTTCACCCCACAAATCTCGTGAGAGTATTTCAAGCAATCAAAGGTGCATGTGGTCAAATAAAAAAAAAATGCGATAACAGTCCTCTATCCCCAAAATATCTAGCCTGGATGCCAGCCGAATGCAGCCCCGCCCACAAAATTTTTTGCTCGGGCAATTCGGTCTGGCCTCGCTCCATAGAGGAGTTATTATGCCTGAACAGAAACTGTTCGGACCAATGAAATCATCAGGGCGGGCTTTAGACGATGATGGACAGATGATCAACAGTCACGTAATCATCCACGTCATCAAAGGCGCTTTGGGTTGAATTTGTTCTTATCCTAAACGGAGAACTTGTTCGTATATGCATTCACCGTTACTATTTCTCTCAGAAACGATGATCGTGTTGGGAAGTACTCTGTGTATCCTTAAATTCTTTTATTACAACACTGGCAAAGATCGTTTACACTCATCTTTTTCTTGTAACGTTACTTAATCCAGCGCGCGTGCAGACAGGGTTGCCACGTTTTTTTGCAATGTCGCGCACAATTGCTACTCAAAACTATAGCCCAAAACAATAACTTTCCGGGGGGTTCTCCGGAAAAAAATGCGTTTGGTTGGCAAAATATGTTATTTTGGAAAGGTTGCCTGCTAAAATTCGCATTCCTGGGTTTATATAATCACATAATTGGGGTCGCTTCAACCCGCGGACATGGAGAAAAACACGGACTTGGCAACAGTGCAGTCGAGTTCTGCTGACATTTGATAACTAACGTTACGCGCCGCTCCGCTGCTCTGATTGGTTGTAGGTCTATCCAATTGAGGTCTTTCCTGGCTCGGTTGAAACACGCCCCATAATCACAGCCCAATGGAGCGGTACCAGACTCATATTCTGACTAGACTTGAGTATGACCACGTCAGGCTACAAAATATCACCAATGTAACATAAATGCACTCTAAATGATCCACACAACATTTTAGATAATTACACAATTAACTCCTTATTACTTTTAATATAAACTGCATAAATACAAATGATTGATTAACTGTATTTAGGCTCCTACACCAGGGCTAGGGCCAATGCACTGCAGATTTGAGCTCCAACCCTGATCAAACACACCTGAACATGCTAATCAATGTCTTCAGGATCATTAGAAAATCACAGGTAGGAGAGTTTGATCAGGGTTGGCTAAACTCTGCAGTGCATTGGCCCTCCAGGGTAATAATAGGGTTGAATAGCCCTATCCTACACTATTTGTATATAAGTTGTTGTTGGAGACAATATATAAAATCCTATATTGATAAAAATCAATATTACAAACTTTGACTGTGAACTTAATGTATCTATAAGTATTATGTGATTAAATCTCAACATAATTAATATATTATACACTATTATGCAATTAGTTCTCAAAATGATTACTATCTCATACACTAGAGTTAAGCATGACCTGCTGTGACATCACCATCAAGTTGAATTATGGGATACAGAGCTGCTCGAAGTGACCATCTGAGTAGATTTGCTCCCTCTGTCAAAATCAAGGAGGGTCTGTCTATATAAACTTCCCTCGTTGATTTCACAAAGTGGATTGCATTTCAAAATGGCAGCGGGGATTCACAAAGGCAGTGAAGGACGAGTGAGGACATTGTTTTTGTTTATGTGTGCTTGGCAGCCGTCCGTGAGGGGCTGCCCGCGTTACTTTCGTTTTGTGTTTGTTTTTTTGATTAAAGTCTTTTAAATGTTCGCCAGTCTTGACGTCCAGGGATATAGAGATCGAGGCCAAGGAAGACTCAGGACACAGGGCAGGAACCAACACAAGACACACACACACACACACACACACACACACACAACAAGACAACGAGAGATAAACTAGAGCAAACATAAAACCTAGGAGTTAGAAGAGTTTATTGTGTGATGTGTTAAACCGGAAAACATCGTTTCGTTTGTAGGCTACATTAAACTGATGACAATAAAAATACAATAAATAAATACATTTTGTCTTCCACTAACACATTTCAGTTTGCCCCAATTAAATTTTTTTTAATATGGTTGTAATTTATTTGTTATGATGGATTTTACTTATTTGGTTAAGCACTTTGAGATTTTATTGTATTTTAGCATGTGCTATATAAATTAAGTTTATTTTTAAAATAATCTCTATTTGAAACAACAGAAATAACAAGACTTCATCATTCTTAGCATGTAATTACTTAATTCTATTAAGTTGTACCTAATTTATGTTTTTAAGTTATGCTTACTTATTCACAAAAAAGTTCAATTTAATCAAAAAATATTAGTTGAAATTACTCAAAAGGAAGACCATGTTACACCAACTTGAAATAATTAAGTTAGTATAACTTTTTCAAAAACTTTGAGCATACACTACTTAATCTATGTAATTAATATGAACGTTCGGGTTTACAGTGTAAGAATAGGGAAACTAAAACTAACTATCAGAAATCTAAAAGAAAACAAAACAGGTATAAATAAATAAAACAAAATAAACTATAACAAACAAGAGGGGCTAAATGAATACTAGAAATACAAGACTGGAACTAGAAACAAATAAAAAAACAAAATTGCAACCTTGCAGGAAACTAGAGAGAGAAAAATGAGAACACTAACTAGAGAGAAACCAAAATCAAAAGTTAGAGAACGCAAAAAAACAAAGCTAGGGAAAAAACAAGGCGAAGAACTATAACTTGGCTCGATATCAACAGCAATAACAAGGACAAGGTAAGCCAGACAATGAATGCACACAAACAAACGCAACGAACCAGCCAGGACATGAGGGAAAGTAGCACAATATAAAGGGACCAGAACACATGAGGATCAGGTGAGCACAATTAGTGAAATGAGGACTAGACAAGGAGGCAGGACAAGAGGAACACACAAGCAAAGACACAGCCATGTGCTCAAGCACAAGACAAACAAAGCAACACTAAACAAGGGCAGGATCCTAAAACCTTTCAATGCCATTCTGGATAATGGAATAACCGGACGCAGGAGTCTAAAACTTACTCACCAATAAAAACTAATTTTTGCTCATGGTTCAACTGAATCATCGAAGTTCAACAGCAAGACATTGGTCAATGCATTTTAGATTAAATGCATAAAAATATTTGATTTGTATAGTATTCTGATTTTGCATTTGAATATGTTTATATGCGGTTAGTAAATACATGCTCACATTTAGTCTAGAACTACAACAACCATCACATTTATACACACAACGCTTCTGCACTTACGATTTTACTCAACATGGGGACAGGAGAGCTGTCAATCAATTCATTTGAAAAAGTAACTTGCGTTACTTTTTTGAAAAAGTAACTCAGATTACTAGTTACTTGAAAAAGTAATCTGATTATGTAACTCAAGTTACTTGTAATGCGTTATCCCCAACACTGCATATAACATCAACAGAGAATATTTGTTTTCATTTTGAATTAGATCATTGAAAAGTAAACACTTAAAAGGCGTGTCTTTGTGACAAGTATTCGTTCTGTTTCATTTTAGAGACGTGCTCCGGCACAAAGCACACCCTGTTTGTTTTCTTTATTTTACAAAACAATGGTTTGATTGTAAGTGGACACAAACAAAAGTAGACCCTTTACAGTTTCAAACAATGTATTGCTTTTGTATGACCATAAATATGAATGTAATTTAAGTCTATTTTGCTGCCATGTAAAGAAAATGCAAGTGCGTTTGTCGACCCCAGGCGGATAAACATGCGAACCGAAGCAAAACCAGCTCTACTCTCCTCGAACACTTACAGACCAGAAAGAAAGAAAACGGAGACACAGAGATAGAAAAGTCAGGCTGGTAAGATTTACCTTTCAACCGCTCATAAATAATTCAACAAAACTAAAAACACAGTGAAATCTAGTGTTCAAATAAGTGTTGAGACACACAATTTTCACATAGGAAGTATACACCTAGCACATAGCAATCAGAAGAAAAATAAGGTTTTGGGACACAGTTGTGTGGGAGTGTTAAGGCAGGTCCAGCATGTTTCTGATCTCCAGCTCTCTCTGTGTCCGTTGGTGAATTTCTCGGATCGCCGCAACGATGATGCGCATCACAGGCTCCGCCTCTTCCTGCGTCCGCACACACACCAGCTGCAGGAAGAGTTTGCGGTCGGGCATGGCCCGAAACACCAGCTCGGCCGCGCGCTGCACAA
Source organism: Gobiocypris rarus (assembly GCA_023029165.1). Classification (NCBI taxonomy): domain Eukaryota; kingdom Metazoa; phylum Chordata; class Actinopteri; order Cypriniformes; family Gobionidae; genus Gobiocypris; species Gobiocypris rarus. The sequence goes on from CM040933.1 coordinate 3,056,560, forward strand.
GCCAGGGATGATGTGGTGCCAAAACCTCCAGGTACGCGTCACGGCACAGCTCACCCATGCTCCGCTCCTCGGGCTCCGTCGCCAGCTTCTCCAGCAGGAGCTGTAACCACAGCAGCGAGCGATGGAGGCGGAGCAACGTCCGACTCCCGGAAGGCGTTTGACTGTCAAAGGAGACCACGCCCCTCTCCAGCTCGGCCTCTAGCATGGAACGCACGGAGCGGTAGGCGTGGCGAGGGGGCGGGGCTACACCATGAGCATCTCCGGTCGTACCGATGGAAGATTCTTCCAGTGAGAGCTGTCGGATGAGTGTGATCTTCTCCTCAACTTTATGAGTGAAAAAGCCCACCAGAGGGCCCAGAGCCTCCATGAACCTGCACCACAGACACAACATCATGAACAGTGCATTTTTGTTACATTAATATAGACACACTCTAATAGGGTTCTCTAATACGGATAATATAATTCATATACTGTATAGGCCTATAGGATAAACATAATCCTATACATGCTTTACAGTTTTTCTTAATCGCTTTGGCACATGCTTTGAAAGTTGTCGCAACTGTTTGCTGGCTCATCAGAACTCATTTGCATGTCTGAATAATGTAGTCACTCACCAAAAACACTAAATTCATGTTTACGCTCTTATACTGACACATTAAACATTTTGAATATACTGAAACATCACATGTTTACGTTCTTTTATCATGTTATACGACATGACAGATATTTATTATTGCATGACACATAAGTGCTCCGGAATAATATCAGATCCATTAAATAATATTACCACCACATCTGTTGAGTTAAATAATGCAGTTAATCCTCCTGTTACCCTCAAATCTGGTAACATTTTTTACCCTCTGGGGTCAATTTGACCCCAGCAATTTAAACCTCCAGAATATGAATTTTTTTTTTTTTTAACAAAGGTTTATGTCTCAGGTCATTTATGGCTGACAGCATATCTGGTGGGCTCTGGAACCCTTTTGATGACATTAGCGGCACTATCTCTACCCTGACGTTCAAGTGGGGATCAGGACCATAATAACTACTAGTGGTTATTGCAATACTAGGGGCCTATACCATGAAGCCAGTTTAGCTGGCTAGCCAGATATGTTTAAGCTTAGTTTGTGCCAATCCTGGGTTTTAGGTACTATGAAAGTAGCTCGGCTTTAATCGGTGTTAGTTGCCATGGTATCTTACGCTGCACGGCTAACCTGCTCCGGGGCAGGTTATGTTCTGGATTCGAGATCTGAGATTTAAGTTTGACCAATCAGCTGTGAGCAAAGTGACTCATCTCTGATGCAATAAAGCCACTCCCCCTGTTTCTCTTGCTCCAAATTAAAGGTCACAACATATATATATTGTCTAATGATGATTACTTAATATAATAATTGTACAATTATAAATTACATAGTAAAATATGTTCAAATAGAAATCAGTTATTTTACATTTTAATAATATTTCACAATATTAAAGTTATATATATATATATATATATATATATATATATATATATATATATATATATATATATATATATATATATATGTATAACATACATGCAGACTTGGTGAGCACAAGAGACTGCTTTAAAAAAATATATATATATACTTTCACAACTATTTTCTTTATTTATCCTCTTACATGGAAAATTATTTTCTTCTTTGTAAATGCTTTTAAATTCTTTATATGTATTTCAATGTCTTTATCTTCAGCAAAAGAGTTTTGAATCACGTCGGCTCTCTCGCGAGAAATGAGTCACACTTTGTGTTGAAAGGCATATGATTGGCTGCTCACTGCTGATGTCACACATTCACGTGCACGCGCTCCACAAACTCAGGATCAAAGCCTGAGTTGACAGAGAAAGTTGATGATCAGCATCATGGGACCAACAAAGCCTGAATTGATTGGTTTGGTTTTGTCAACTCAAAACTAATCCTATAACCCTGAGTTTGTTGATCTACCATCATGGTACAGGCCCTAGGTGTGGTTAGGTTAGGTTAGATTAGAGCCCTAAAACAGAGGGAAGTTGTTTGAAAATAATACTAAATATATACAAATATGGCATGTTATAGTGACCTTAATAAAACAACCAAAACAAATGTGTGTAAAATTTAGATTTTTCCTATGTTTTATACAGCTAAAAGAGCCTGGGGTCAAAATGACCCCAAGGAACACCGATGCTATAAAATGTGTACAGGACATTGGAAAAATATCATCATGTTAATTTTATGTTTACACAGTTGTCCCCATCAAATTAGGAAAAGTCATTCAATCTGAGGCAAAAAAAATGATGACAATTGTGTTTTTACAGACTTTAAACATTGAATGGGGTCAAATTGACCCCAAAGATAATAGGAGGGTTAAAATCGTTCATCGTTAGTGTAAGAGCCATTTTGTCTTTATTTTAAACCTTATGTAAGTGTGTGTCCAGTAGGGGTCTCTCTTTTGGGTAATTGGTGGTTGAATATAGGTAGGAACCTTCCTTTAGGTGACATGTGTTGCTGGAGGGAAGGTGCACACAGTTTTTGACCGCTAAGCTATGCTACACTGTTATTATATGCCATGCTGAGGAAATCTGTACTGGTGAAGGATTTGGAACTGTGGATTTATTGACTGTTTGTTGGACTCTTGCTTACTAGAAATGAGGACCAGTCACAGTAAAATAAATCTACAATGTAAGCATATTAACTTGGTGTGGACATTGCAGTGAATAACAATGCAAACAAGCGCGTCCTTTAACAAGCACCTTCCAGCAGCCATCAGCTGCTTAAAGTAATAGACTTGGCTGCTACATTTAGTTCATGTTAATGAATGGAACCTTCCCAGTTAATCCAGCGTTTCTCAAACTGTGGGGGCGTGCCAAACGGGAGGAAATGTTCCTTTTTATGCCTTATATGGTAACGTGAGATCAAATCTTCCGGAATCTGGAGCAAGACTAGACTAAGACTAGACTAAAGAGTGACCAACGCTATCTCACGACCAATTCGTACATATTTTACGAGGTGGCTATTTCGTACAAATTTGTACGACCTCACTAAATCTAAATGCGTTTTGCCTAAACCCCAGTGATGGGTAGGTTTAGGGGCGGGGTTGAGTAGGTCATTCGTATGAATTCATAATTTGCCAACTCGTCAAATATGTACGATTTAGTAAAAATCGTATGAATTCGTACGAGTGAGGTCGTACAAATTCGTACGAATTAGCCACCTCGTAAAATATGTACGAATTGCCGTGAGATCGGGTTGGAGTGACTGCGCGGTGTGTGTGTGTGTGTGTGTGTGTGTGTGTGTTCAACACGTCATCTCAGTTTCATTTTTGTATTAATGGTTACAAATGAACTGTTTAACCTTTTGAGCGGTATCCGGTTTGGTCCCATATATAGGATTTGTATTTCTGTGCCCCGGAGAGGACGGTCCCACATACGGGATTTAGAATGTTCAGTCACGTGACATCACTTCCAGATTAAAATTGTGCTTTCGCGCGCTGAGCCAGAGACGGACGCGCTCAGCGCTGTCATATATCACAACTATGCAGTGTTTTAGGTTTCAGCCATTTTAATACACATAAGCACTTTGTAATACACACTGATGTCTGTGGAAGCAGCAACAACAATCTATTCAAATATAATTCGATAGTTGATGACATGGTAAGCAAGTTTGTGAATATTTTGAAATAAAAAAAAGGAAATTAAGGCGATCTGTTATTGTGGCTGCGGTGTCACGTGACAAATGGAAACATTAATTTAATAAAAAAATTTTTTTTTACAGATTACAAAGTGGCACTTTTATATCTTATCTATTTTTGAAATTAGTACAAAACTTGACACAGCTGCACTTTTATTTTCTCTATTTTTGAACATTCTGTTATTTTATGTGTATAGTTTGTATTTTAGATACTTGTTACTCTGATAATACTTGTTAGTTCAATAAATTTGAACATGTTAAGCACGTTGCGCATTTCATTAGCATTGTGTTGGGGCGATGGGGGTAGGTGGGGCTTTAAAATCCCCCCTTGTCTAAAGTGGGGAATGACCCAAACAAGTTTGAGTTAATCAAACGTTTTAACCAATGTTCCATTTTGCAAACATCATCGGAACGTTACTTTTGAATGTCTTCTGAACGTTCTGAAAATATTAAATGTGCGGATTTTTAAAGAGCGGATAGTTTTGAACGAACATTCTATTAACGTTAAGAACGTTTGTTAATTAATGTGTCAGTTACTTGGCCAATGCCACCAAAATAAAAAGTGTTTTTGTCATCGTGTGAGCCACACTGGTCAAAATGTTTAGATGTTTTTTCACCATGAAAACCTTCTTTCTATTCTGTACACTAATGTCAGTCTGATTGCGGATCACACTACACTTTTACTGTAAATACAAATTCAGACAGTAGGTTAAAGGTCACTTGTATTTATACCGTACATTTTTTTTTTTTTTAAAGAAATGTGTTACAAGTAAGCTTAAAATTCACAGTTTGCTCATTTTTACAAACTACTTGTCGAATTTACTTAAAAAAGCATGGTCATGTGGTTCCACACAACTATATTTCGTTATTTTTTTCAACAATTTAGTTATATACAATATACAATACAATTTCTTTGAGTAAATACAATCCATTTGAATTTGTCACTGTTATATGATATTTTTATGTGCAGTTTACTTAATAATATTGTTACATTTATATAAGTTTATTATGTTATAAATTAACTATTTGCTCTACAAGTGTAAGTGGAAATATATTAAATAACAAGCAGATTTTTAGAAACAAAATGCAAAAATAACTCATTGGACCAACTCAGTTTGATCTAATAAATATGAGTATATGAGTGCCTACAGCCTCTCTTCTGCGTAATAGTAACCACAAAATGATAGAAACTCCTCTAAATGTCCAACATAACTGAACATTAAACACTAAAATGAACTAACAACATCTTTCCCTTTGCTGAAAAACACATACAATAACACTTTAATCCCTAAATGTACTCTCCTAATGCGGTCCCTTGCAAAGCATGCTGGGAACTACAGATCCACTGCCCAGTTTGTTCGTTTCTCTCAGCAATGTTAAGTTGACCGAACACTTATTAAGTGAAGCTGTCAGTACTCATTATGAGTAGAAACAACTCAGTCATTTTAAGTTTATGTAGTTACATGAGTTTTTTAAGTAATGTGAACAAGGATGATTTGAGTGCAACTAACAACAGTGAAAGTTCCTTTTTTTGACATTTCTTCTTACACATCTCAGCTTACATGCAACACAATTCTACAAAAATAAATGTACTGTATAAAAACAAATTAGTAAGTACAAATATTTACAAATAAGTACTGATGTAGCTGCTGTTCTGATGTTCCTCCATGTTCAAAAATGGTGGGGACTCAAACTCCATGTGTGTGTGAGTGTGTGTGTGTGTGTGTGTGTGTGTGTGTGTGTATATTTGTGTGTGCGTGTGTCTGTTTGTGTGTGTGTGTGTGTCTGTTTGTGTGTGTGTGTGTGTCTGTTTGTGTGTGTGTGTTTGCGTGTTTCTGCTTGTGTGTGTGTGTATATGTGTGTCTGTTTGTGTGTGTGTGTGTGTGTGTGTGTGTGTGTGCACGTCCATTTCCTGGGTTAAAACAACCCAATCCCTGGGTTAAAACAACCCACTCACTGGGTTAAAACAACCCAATCCCTGGGTTAAAACAACCCAATCCCTGGGTTAAACTATCTCATTCACTGTGATAAAACAACCCAATCACTGGGTTAAAACAATCCATTCCCTGGGTGAAAACAACCCAATCGCTGGGTTAAAACAACCCAATCCTGGGTTAAAACAACCCACTCACTGGGTTAAAACAACCCAATCCCTGGGTTAAAATATCTCATTCACTGTGATAAAACAACCCAATCACTGGGTTAAAACAATCCATTCCCTGGGTTAAAACAACCCACTCGCTGGGTTAAAACAACCCAATCGCTGGGTTAAAACAACCCAATCCCTGGGTTAAAACAACCCAATCCCTGGGTTAAAACAACCCAATCCCTGGGTTAAAACAACCCAATCCCTGGGTTAAAATATCTCATTCACTGTGATAAAACAACCCAATCACTGGGTTAAAACAATCCATTCCCTGGGTGAAAACAACCCAATCGCTGGGTTAAAACAACCCATTCCCTGGGTTAAAACAACCCAATCCCTGGGAGAAAACAACCCAATCCCTGGGAGAAAACAACTCAATCGCTGGGTTAAAACAACCCAATCCCTGGGTTAAAACAACCCAATCCCTGGGTTAAAACAACCCACTCACTGGGTGAAAACAACCCAATCGCTGGGTTAAAACAACCCAATCCCTGGGTTAAAACAACCCAATCCCTGGGTTAAAACAACCCAATCCCTGGGAGAAAACAACCCAATCCCTGGGAGAAAACAACTCAATCGCTGGGTTAAAACAACCCAATCCCTGGGTTAAAACAACCCAATCCCTGGGTTAAAACAATCCATTCCCTGGGTGAAAACAACCCAATCGCTGGGTTAAAACAACCCAATCCCTGGGTTAAAACAACCCACTCACTGGGTTAAAACAACCCAATCGCTGGGTTAAAACAACCCAATCCCTGGGTTAAAACAACCCACTCACTGGGTTAAAACAACCCACTCACTGGGTTAAAACAACCCACTCACTGGGTTAAAACAACCCAATCCCTGGGTTAAAATATCTCATTCACTGTGATAAAACAACCCAATCACTGGGTTAAAACAATCCATTCCCTGGGTGAAAACAACCCACTCGCTGGGTTAAAACAACCCAATCGCTGGGTTAAAACAACCCAATCCCTGGGTTAAAACAACCCAATCCCTGGTTAAAATATCTCATTCACTGTGATAAAACAACCCAATCACTGGGTTAAAACAACCCATTCGCTGGGTTAAAACAACCCAATCCCTGGGTTAAAACAACCCAATCCCTGGGTTAAAACAACCCAATCCCTGGGAGAAAACAACCCAATCCCTGGGAGAAAACAACTCAATCGCTGGGTTAAAACAACCCAATCGCTGGGTTAAAACAACCCAATCCCTGGGTTAAAACAACCCAATCCCTGGGTTAAACTATCTCATTCACTGTGATAAAACAACCCAATCGCTGGGTTAAAACAACCCAATCCCTGGGTTAAAATATCTCATTCACTGTGATAAAACAACCCAATCACTGGGTTAAAACAATCCATTCCCTGGGTGAAAACAACCCAATCACTGGGTTAAAACAATCCATTCGCTGGGTTAAAACAACCCAATCCCTGGGTTAAAACAACCCAATCCCTGGGTTAAAACAACCCACTCACTGGGTTAAAACAACCCAATTGCTGGGTTTGTCCATTTCCAACCCAACTTGGGTTGTTTTTAACGCAGCATTTTTAGTGTAAGTGTAGGCTACTTTTGATCACTGTAGCGCCACCATCAGGCCGATCGGAGCGAGCCTTGGCGACGTTGTAGGCAGGTTGGGTTCAACCGTCCTTCAAAGTTTCAAGTCTCTACGACTTACGGTTTGGTGTACCCGATCTTTTTTAGGGGTGAATGCTTATCCTTGGTAATAACTATTTGTTTTCACATCAGTATTGCATCAGCACAACCCCAGTAGTTACAGCTCTAAGAATATCATACTTGATTAGCTCCTCCCAGCAGAGCAGGTACGGGTCCAGCAGCACGTCGGAGGCGGGGCCAAGGGCGGAGTTTAGATGCCGGTGGAGGCGGGACACTTGGAACGGCTGTCCAGCACACTCTCTGATGATGTCATTTCCTCCAAGCACACCAGCATCAGCCCGAACCACCTGGACAGGAAGAGCGTGTCAATCAGCAGTTCATGTGAGTGATGTGATGCGTTTTTTAGTCACTTCTCACCCCTCTGGTCTGTGTGAACACACTTAGACAAGGCCGCCACGACTGCTCACAATCCTGAATGGCTCCTTGAGCTGCAGACAACAGGAAAAACAGCCAAAGTTATTCAAGCTCGAGGGGGGTTGTGTGTGTGTGTGTGTGTGTGACGGTGAAAGGTTGCATTTACTCACGCAGCCACAGTGAGCTGAGAAACAGCAGCAGACTCAGCGTGACTGCGGTCACGACACACCGCCGCGCACGACATCGCATTCTCATCGCAATAACGTCTCCTCGTGCCTCCTCGAGTCTCAGTCTAACGCTCCCAACAAACAGTCAACTCAAATCAGCATGACCTTTGAACTGTTGTGCGTGTCACTGATTCAGGCTTGTGTAAAGGTTGAGCTGAACTAAAAACACATTTTCACTTGAACTGAGGTCACAAACGGCACAATTTAATTTGAAGAAAACAGAATTACAGTACAAATAGTTTAGTAATACATTTCATTTATTGATATGAATTTATACATAAACATATGGATTCTTTCCAGAAAGCAGGGTTATCATTCACCAAAACCATAAAAAGCATTTTTAACTAAACTAAAATATAAAAAGAAACATGTTTTCTCATTTCGTTCAGCTTTAAGTACTAAAATAACAAACTAAAACTGAAATAAAATTAATTAAATAATCATAAAAATTACAGAAATATAACTATAATGAAAATAATTGAATACATGTAAAATGTTAATAATAAATATGACAATAAAACGGCAAGAAACTTTACATTATATTAATAATCAATGTTTGAAATGCAAAGTATGCTTCATTATATTTAATAAACCTTGTTGATTTTATAGACCAAAATGCTTCAATATGAATTTAAGAAAATGGAATTAAAATTCATATAGTTCAGTAATACATGTAATTCAGTAATACATATGGATTATTTCCAGAAACCAGGGTTATCATCATTCACCAAGACCATAAAAAGCATGTTTATGACTTTAAATAACTAAAATATAATAAAATATAAAAAGAAACATGTTTTCTCATTTCGTTTAGCTTTAAGTACTAAAATAACATGAAATAAAAATGAATAAAAAAATCATAAAATTACAAAAAACACAAAGACCATACTTAAAATGAAAATAATTTAATATATGTATGCATTTAAAATCTGAATAATATATGAGACTACAATAAAACTGCAAGACATTTAACATTATATTAATAATCAATGTTTGAAATGCAGAAATCGCATATACTTTATTATATTTAATAAATAAACCTTGTTGATTTTATAGACCAAAACGAGAACATTTAGTAGAATTTTATTTTAAATCGTAGATGTTGATTGTTAAGAGCAGTCTGAGACTAAATTAATCAAAATGTATAATGCAGCGCAGTTTATTGGTTTTCACCTATTTTGGAAATATGGAAATATGTGTGACTGTGTTGAATTTGTAGTGGCCAGCACACTTAAAACTCACAAACTGAAATAAGACAAACACACAACTGAGACTTTATTATAATTTTTGGATCTGATATTACACACATTGCTCAAACATCAGACAAACATTCAGAGAGATAAACTGGCTTTCATACTGGCACACAAACACCACAGGGGGTGGGGCTTAGCACTGACAGACAGCTCAAACAGCCAATGACAGAGCAACTTTCTGTGCTCTCAAAAAAAATGCCTTTTTTTATTTTTTATGCTGGATTCAGAGCCTGCTGGGTCATTTTATTGGGTTATTTTAATTTTTTTACCCAGTGCTGGTTAGATTTCCTATAACTGCTGGGTCATTTTAATCCCTCCCCATCACTGTGTCAGTTTAACCCAACGTTGGGTAGTCTGTGGCAAACTGGAATTTCTGTTCTTAGAGAAAATTAAGGTTTGCATTAAATTGTAATCCTATCAAATTATTACTGTATGAAGAGGAAAATGTACAGTGTCACATGTTTGTAATACAGCACACACCGGATCTGCACTTGAAGCAAACCACGCACCATGGAAGTTTCAAACATGTTACTAAATGCATTTTATGATAGTAAAAGACTTACCATTAAATAAAAAATATTGGATGTGAACTGTTCCTGTCCTGTATAACAGAGATTTTAGAGTGCATATTTATTTTATTTAAAATGAAAAACCTTCAATATCAAATGGACTGATCCAGCACTGTCAGAAACAACCCAGCAAATGGGTTAGAGTAGAAAACCCAACAAGCATAACCCAGCATGTGATCTGTCCAATATTTACCCATGGCTGGGTTGCCAAATAACCCAGAAATGGTTTGATTTTAACCCAGCTTTTCTTTTTCTTTAGAGTGCAGTCGCTGCTGTGTTTTAGTGCAGTTTGGATTGACTCCCCGCCTCCTGATTCTGAAACACAATTTAAATATATTTATAAATAACAGTGGAAGTTAATTTTATATAAAATATAACATGGTTAATTAAACACAATTAAAAACTGTGTTGTGTTGAAAGGTGCTTTACACATAAAATATATTATAATATATTTGTTGTCACATGGTACTTTGGTACTTTGATATACACTGACCAGCCATAACTTTATGAAGTGAATATCACTGATGATCTCTTCATCACCTGTTAGTGGGTGGGATATATTAGGCAGCAAGTGAACATTTTGTCCTCAAAGTCGATGTGTTAGAAGCAGGGAAAATGGGCAAGCGTAAGGATTTGAGCGAGTTTGACAAGGGCCAGATTGTGATGGCTAGACGACTGGGTCAGAGCATCTCCAAAACTGCAGCTCTTGTGGGGTGTTCCCGGTCTGCAGTGGTCAGGATCTATCAAAAGTGCTCCAAGGAAGGAACAGTGGAGAACCGGCCACAGGGTCATGGGCGGCTCAGGCTCATTGATGCACGTGTGGAGCGACGGCTGGCCCGTGTGGTCCGATCAAACAGACGAGCTACTGGAGCTCAAACTGCTCAAGAAGTTAATGCTGGTTCTGATAGAAAGGGGTCAGAATACACAGAGCATCGCAGTTTGTTGCGTATGGGGCGGCATAGCCGCTAACCAGTCAGGGTGCCCATGCTGACCCCTGACCCTGCCGAAAGCACCAACAGTTGCACGTGAGCATCAGAACTGGACCATGGAGCAATGGAAGAAGGTGGCCTGGTCTGAGGAATCACGTGTTCTTTTACATCACGTGGATGGCCGGGTGTGTGTGCGTGGCTTACCTGGGGAACACATGGCCCCAGGATGCACTATGGGAAGAAGGCGAGCCGGCGGAGGCAGTGTGATGCTTTGGGCAATGTTCTGCTGGGAAACCTTGGGTCCTGCAATCCATATGGATGTTACTTTGACACGTCCCACCTATCTAAGCATTGTTGCAGACCATGTACACCCTTTCATGGAAACGGTATTCCCTGGTGGCTGTGGCTCTTCCAGCAGGATAATGCTCCTGACACAAAGCACAAATGCTTCTGGAATGGTTTGAGGAGCAAAACAACGAGTTTGAGGCGTTAACTTGGCCTCCAAAAATTCCCCAGATCTCAATCCAATCGAGCATCTGTGGGATGTGCTGAACAAACAAGTCCGATCCATGGAGGCCTCACTTACAGGACTTAAAGGATCTGCTGCTAACATCTTGGTGCTAGATACCACAGCACACCTTCAGGGGTCGAGTGGAGTCCATGCCTCGACGGGTCAGCAAAAGAGGGACCAACACAAAATTAGGACAGTGGTCCTAATGTTATACTTGATCGGTCTCTACGATTGCACTAGATATTGTGTTGCTCATGAACCTTGGAAATGAAATAATATTCATTTGTAAATGAATTGACTTATAGAGTGGAGTAGATTTGCTACTGTGTGTTGAGTTTACATTTATTCATGTTCTCTCAGGTGTGGCGTGACTCCTGAGTATCTCACCTGTCGTCCTCGCCCACAGAACACAGTTTTCAGTCCCTTGTGCGCAGAGACGTGTTTGAGTGCGTGAGGCTGTTTCAGCTCTTTCAGTAACTCTGGGCTGCTCAAACTCACTGCAGGAGGAAGACAGACAGAGAGAAAGACGTAACACCTGCAGGACTTGCATTCATCCATCAAGTGGCATTGTGGGATACAGTATTTGTGCTCTGTTGCACGCTTTGTAGGTCATCACAGTTTTATACAGCATATTTATGACAATTATTGCTTAGTATTTTATCACTTTTTTATATCATATTAAAGCCACAATATGTAATTTATTGCCGCTAGAGAAAGCAAAGATGGCTTGATGTGGCGGAGCTTTTATTCTGCCAGACAAGTGCTTCCACATTATCTGAGTGTGTTGAAAGTTCTGTTGTAATGCTACTGTAATGCTACGATGAGACACTTGTTCACACTGCAGTGAGCGAGATCATATTAGGCGGTAAAACATGGTACTCAGACCGGTAAATCAAGAACAGCAGATTTAAACAATAAGACTAACTGTGTTGAGCTGGAGAACAATGATGAGTTAATTTTGTCCATCAATGATCCAAACAGTTACTCACCTGTCTAATAAAACACATCAGATATTAAAGCGGTTTTGTTTTTTCATGGTTTCTACTAAATAAAACCAAAAATGCAGGGTAACGTGGGTATGATGTCATTGATAAGCGACGGACGGACACGAACCGTGTCCTGGTAAAAAAAAAAAGGCTTATTTCTCTGGATTTATACATTCTTGGAAACATTTGGGATAATGTAAGTCAACAAAATACACTCACCTAAAGGATTATTAGGAACACCTGTTAAATCAACCAATCACATGGCAGTTGCTTCAGTGCATTTAGGGGTGTGGTCCTGGTCAAGACAATCTCCTGAACTCCAAACTGAATGTCAGAATGGGAAAGAAAGGGGATTTAAACAATTTTGAGCGTGGCATGATTGTTGGTGCCAGACGAGTATTTCACAATCTGCTCAGTTACTGGGATTTTCACACACAACCATTTCTAGGGTTTACAAAGAATGGTGTGAAAAGGGAAAAACATCCAGTATGCGGCAGTCCTGTGGGAGAAAATGCCTTGTTGATGCTAGAGGTCAGAGGAGAATGGGCCGACTGATTCAAGCTGATAGAAGAGCAACTTTGACTGAAATAACCACTCGTTACAACCGAGGTATGCAGCAAAGCATTTGTGAAGCCACAACACACACAACCTTGAGGCGGATGGGCTACAACAGCAGAAGACCCCACCGGGTACCACTCATCTCCACTACAAATAGGAAAAAGAGGCTACAATTTGCACGAGCTCCCCAAAATTGGACAGTTGAAGACTGGAAAATGTTGCCTGGTCTGATGAGTCTCGATTTCTGTTGAGACATTCAGATGGTAGAGTCAGAATTTAGCGTAAACAGAATGAGAACATGGATCCATCATGCCTTGTTTCCACTGTGCAGGCTGGTGGTGGTGGTGGTGTAATGGTGTGGGATGTTTTCTTGGCACACTTTAGGCCCCTTAATGCCAATTGGGCATCGTTTAAATGCCACGGCCTACCTGAGCATTGTTTCTGACCATGTCCATCCCTTTATGACCACCATGTTCCCATCCTCTGATGGCTACTTCCAGCAGGATAATGCACCATGTCACAAAGCTCGAATCATTTCAAATTGGTTTCTTGAACATGACAATGAGTTCACTGTACTAAAATGGCCCCCACAGTCACCAGATCTCAACCCAATAGAGCATCTTTGGGATGTGGTGGAACGGGAGCTTCGTGTCCTGGATGTGCATCCCACAAATCTCCATCAACTTCAAGATGCTATCCTATCAATATGGGCCAACATTTCTAAAGAATGCTTTCAGCACCTTGTTGAATCAATGCCACGTAGAATTAAGGCAGTTCTGAAGGCGAAAGGGGGTCAAACACAGTTTTAGTATGGTGTTCATAATAATCCTTCAGGTGAGTGTATATAACACTGTTCTAGTGATTTTTGAATATTTTAATCTAAAAATCTTACATATTGTGCCTTTAATGACTAAGTATGTTATAACTGTCATAATTAAGATTTAACAATGAATGATTTTTTCTTATTTGGTGGAAATGGGCTTCAATAGTTTACTCTTTTCCCATTACCGTTACTGAATCTGAAATCGCCCCGTAATCCCTCATTCACTATTCCCTACGTTAGTCCACTAATACAGTTCACTTGAAAGAGTGAAGGAAAACGAGTGAGTGAATTCAGACAGCAGTTGAGTGCATTGTGGGATAGAATGAGTGCACTCGACAACATCAAAGTCCCTTTGTGACGAGTCATTTCACTCGGCGGCCATCTTTGTAACGCCTATGGGGCATGCACGTGCAGCTCCTATCTCTTTGAATGGGGAAACATCAAATCCTCCAAAACTGTTCGGCAAGCTTAACATTTAATTTTATATTTGAAATCACCAATGAAATCTGACAACAACTGTCTCATAAATTTGGTTTCTAAATTCTTGAATCATTACAACAAAAAATAATAATAATTTGCCTGGACAAAACTAATGCGCAAGCACAGTCATACGCACAATGCCTATTTCTATAGCAACCGGAGCTTCCAACAGCAGCTGCATTGACGCAATGACTTTACCAATCAACGATTGGCTCTTTCATTTAGAAGGCGGGGCTTATTCACCATATTGGGCGTTGCACTCTCTCACATCATAAGTGATCAGAGAATTTATAAAGTCTTTGATAACGTCCACTATGGACACCTATCTACCTAACATACCCTATTTAAGGGATTTCAGAATCAGCCTATGTTTCATTAGAAGCGGAAGTCATCCCAGTTGGGTAAACTTCTTTATTGAATGAGAGACTACATTAAATATATTTTCCGTGTTCCCATTTGCTCAAAGAGAAACTCCACAGCAGTGTTTTCACAACTTTCAAAAGAGGAAAATAGAGAGATTGATAACGGCAGTCGAAATAGAGAAAAAACGTAAATTTCAACTCCTACAGCCGCTGTAATAGAAACACTCTCACAGCAGGGTTAACTAGTTTCTTGTAACTTGATGCAAAGGTAATATAATGTAAAGTACAGTGTTAAAAATATACATACATTAAAAAAGATGTAAATATAAAAACCGTTGGAGGATTTACGCTCCTGATGACCGTAAAAACGCGTCATCAGTCTGTGAAAAAGCTCCGTTCACTCACTCGGCTGTTCTGCAGATGTTGACTGGGAGGGCGTGGCTTTGGTTGGAGTTGTGGGAGGAGTTACATGAACAGTCTGTAACAGAGAGAGGCAATCGGATTAAATCACGGGAGGTTATTTCATGTTTTATCATTAAGAGAGATTCTCTTACCTTACTTTCTTCCATCGCTGCGCAACCATGCGCTCACAATTCCGCTCGATTCAAGTAATAAAAGACAAGATGGACAAATGACGTGGGTATAAGCTATGGTCGCGTTGACTTTTCTTCACAGCTGTTTCAGCATCAACTACTAAAACATGTAAAGGTACTAAACAGTTATTTTAGCAGTTGCTGTATTTATAAATCTATATTTGATCCGCTCGCTGTGAGAAACTTGTTCGCTCGTCCTTCACCGTGATAAAGTCTCAAGTCTGCAGCGACATTAATCATTGACTTACTTTATGACTCTAAAGTCCACTGAAAACACCCTGAGGTAAAAAACCCAGTCCGTATTACCCAATTCTGAAGCCACAGAATCTCACTAATATTAATAAACAGGTCAGAGCAAAAGGTGTGTGAAGATAGCCTATTTATCTTGGAGCATTTTTGAAGCTCAAATTTTAATATTTTTTCATAATATGGAAATAATTTCATAAAATTATTGGTAACACTTTACAATAAGGGTGCACTAATATGCATTAATTCATGCTTAACTAATGCACAGATAATGATGAGTTAATGTGTTACTAATGGAGAACTAACCCATTTATTAATGATTACTGCATCAGCAACTAATGAAGATGATTTACTAATGATTTACTAATGTGTCATTATGTTATGACTTTACTTGTTGGGTCACATGACTATTAACTAATTCAAAATTAATTCAAAACTCATAACCACAATTACATATTACTTAATCAATTAGTTAATAGTCATGTGACCCAACAAGTAAAGTCATAACATAATGACACATTAGTAAATCATTAGTAAATCATCTTCATTAGTTGCTGATGCAGTAATCATTAATAAATGGGTTAGTTCACCATTAGTAACACATTAACTCATCATTATCTGTGCATTAGTTAAGCATGAATTAATGCATATTAGTGCACCCTTATTGTAAAGTGTTACCAAATTATTTTAATAAAATAATTCCTCGAGAGCAATTTTTGAAGGGGGCACAAATAATACAGCCAAACTCGTTCTGTAAGGATATGTGTACACAAAGTAAAGCCTTAATGTATTAGTGTAGCATTTGTGCAACCGTGCCATTTATCCTTCTGATTCAATGAAAAAGCTGACTAAATTGACAAAAATATTGTTTAAAACTATTTATTTATTGGAATATTTTTTTAAAAAGTTGTGTACAACCAAGTCACCAAAATACAATGAGATTTGAAATGTTGAAAATTGTAATGTTTCTAAACTTAAAATGCATTTTTTTTTGGCCCGTTTGCATTTGTCCTGACCCCACCCGACCCCCAACCCCGCGATTTACACTAGTCTAAATAATGTATTTAATATTAAATATATTTTACACCAAAACAGAGTTAAATATATTATTTTTGGAGCCAACCCACATAAAAAAATTAATAAAAATAAAAATAATAATAGTTAGCTAGGCTATAGTAAAATGACTACTAGTAAATACTATAGTGTTTTGAACCATATTATGGTAGGTCTATTACTACACTTTGTTAATTTTAGAGTCATTTTAGTATAGTATCTTTTCATGTGGGCTGCCACCAATAGTTTAAAGTCAACAGCGGAGTGAGAGCTGGGTGTTTAGATCTATTTCTGAGGACAAAACTGAACTAAATCTGGCAAAACTTTCCTTGTGGGCTATTCTCAACGGTACAAGTCATTCTTAAATACTCCCTCATTTACATACACAAGTGGGATGAGCGGGTGAGGAAGATATCACTGAACATTTATTTAACCATAGCACAAGGACATTTCTGGTTTAAGTTAATTTTCCATCTCTGTTTTTTATTTTTATTATGAAATCTGATATTATTTTAATCTTATACCTTAGCATTTGAAATGAGATGTACCCCACCCATGGGGCATGTTGTCACATTTCACTTCCAATCATTAAGGGGAAATCAAGAAAAAAAGCATACACTGTATTAATAATTGTGCTAGACGTGTGAAGTTAATGAGTGGAAAAATAAATACTCAAACTGAGAAAGTCCAAAAGTGTTGGGTTGTTCCGTGCTCTCCTAAAAGAAATGTATATACAGACAATCAAAAGCAGGTATTGAACTACTTAAGCACGTCCACAGACGTCTAAAAGGGTCCTTGTCGGAGGTCCAGATATTGAACTAGTTTAGCACGTCCACAAACATCAATAAGGGGTCATAGTCAGACGTCCATGTATTGAACTACTTAAGCACGTCCACAGGCGCCTAAAGGGGTCCTTGTCGGACGCCCAGATATTGAACACGCTTTTGCTCGCCCACAGCCGTTCATAAAGGGTCCTAGTCAGACGTCCAGATATTGAACTAATTTTGCACGTCCAGAGACGTCCAAAGAGGGTCCTTGTCAGGCGTCGGATGTTGAACCAGTTTTGCACGTTGCAAAGACGTGCAAAAGTGGGTCTGAACTTACGGACGTTATACAGACATGATCTGAACGTCTATCTGACGTCGCATGTTTGCTGGGTCAGTGTGTGTGTGTGTGTGGGCTGGTAATCCCTACGGTATGGGGACAAAATGTCCCCACAAAGATGGCAATATCCAAAATCCTTGTCCTTGTGGGGACATTTTTTGGTCCCCATGAGGAAAACA